>JAZHYW010005573.1:85000-102750 GCA_037355805.1 Ixodes ricinus
TGATCAGGCAGCCAGTCTTATTGATGAGTACGCGACTGGATGACACATGTGCACGCTCAAGAAAGAGTACTTTGTCCCCATCAGTCAAAAGCGAGAAGGAGCACCTGTACCTTCAAACTGAAAAACAAACAAACAAATGCATATATTAAGAAAATCAAAAGGAAAACACAAGAAACACAGGACAATCTCCCCAAAACCGCTTTATAAACCCCCTTTCACTGTCCCCTTCTTCACCAGTTCAAACCATTTTTGACGCACTGAGATCAAGATGGTCAAGATTCTAGAATCAGAATCTACTATAAATGACTCCACCTGACGAAAAATTGGTTTCGCGGATTTTGACGAAGAAACAATGCGCGCATATGAAAGGAGATGAAAGAAATGTCTTTGAACGAGCTTCGGAGCAAACGTTAAGCCACAAAGGCACACAAGGAGCTTTGGGGAAGCGACATCTATAATCAATAAGAGGCTACAAAAAAAAAAGTGGACAAGAGGACATTTGGAGACAGGCGTACTTGGGGCTATTCATTAGGTTTTTTCTTGACATTTGGAGACTGTGTTTTGCTCGGTCCTTGTTTCCTGTTCTGTATTCGGTCGCTTGCCTCGAAGTTTGCAATCGCATCAGCTTTGCACTGGAGTCTAAGGAACCCTAGTTCAATAGATTGCTCCGTCGAAAATTGTTTTCCAAAGTTGCAAAATGTATTTGAGATACTGAGTGCAAGATAGTGAGAAATGTAATTAAGATAGAGTAGCAAATACTCTAGACTTAATGTATTTGCAAGATTCCAATATACTACCAAGAGCTGTTGAAATACAGTGTCTTGATTACTGAGTAGAGTTTTTAAGACAGGCACAAGTTTGTTGTGTAGATTACTGATAAGTAAACTACGTGTTGCATTGTAAATCCAATCCCTGCTTGAATATGATGCTAGCGATGGTGATCAAATGAGCAAGTATGGGAAAATAATTTACCCGGATGAAAAGAGTATGACTTTTTGTTTCTCTCGAACAAACAGGCTGCGAGAAAGAAAGGTATCACCATTGCCTTTCGTATTCACAAGCTTATTTCACTGATATAATGCCTCGTTGCCAACAACATCGTTACTTGGATCAAAGGGAACTCGTTTTTCTATTTTATTTTTGATCCCATTAACGTTATGTTTCCAAACCTGTTGTATTTTAAAAATAAAAAACAACAACTAAAAACATTTGCAACTAACCATGTTGCCTTGGTATAAGCTTTTTATCTGGTAACGTTCAATTTGAAGTCTTTACGACAAAATCTGTTACATTTATTGATTAAAAATATTTATTTATAGATTATGTGACGGATTCTGTATTTTAGAGTTGTATTTGATACCATCCGGTAAATCTTTTCCCAGCCACCATTATAAAGATCTGCCAAATAGACCCAAACAATGAGTGGCAACATATGAAGGCATACAAGCCTAACTGCTTTTATCAACAGCTAATTCCCAATTTTCGGGAATGTGCTATAAACGAACATCAACAGAAAAAAAAAGAGATCCTAGAAGAATGCTTATTTTGAGCTGTTAATGGTCAAGGCTATGATATGTGATATGTAACAATTGAACAATGAAAGAAAGACAAGGGTGAAACCGACTTGTGAAAACCCAGATGCGAAATGTCTTCAGCGAGTGCTTTCCCAACTCCAAGAAAAAATATACTGAATATTATTCAGTTTTAAAGATGCGGGCATTATAAAGTGCGGAGTCTGATATTTGAACTCCATGAATATGCAAAATATGTACGCAGGAAAACTAGCAAAATTCATTCTTTTTTGTTTTACCTCTAAATTTATGGTATGAGAATGCAACGTATGTTTTGTTTCCTTTTAATCTTTTGTTTTTCCCAGAACCACGCGTTGTCTACCCGCACATATCTGTCATCATTCCCTTTTCGGCTAGTTTTTTTCACTTTCGTAAGACTAGATAATTTTCTTAAAGCTTTCGATAAAATCGAGAGTCGACCAAAAACTATCGTTAGTACTATCGATAGTCCAATGTCGATAGCTTTCGACACGATTGAGAGTTTTGGGGAGAAAAAAACTCGATTGTATCATAGTCATTTTATCGATAGTTTTGCATTATTAGTGTCAAGACAGCTAACTTGCTACGGACAAGTACGATTTCGGGCCTAGTAGGCGGTTGGACTTCAGACTTTCCTCAGAGTCTCACGTGAGATGGAGACCGGTTCGAGTTCCACAGAAATCGAACCCGTATCGAACAAACGTTCTGGTCAATCTTATGGCTGAATTTCACCAGCTCCACCAGCTTACTCAGCCGGTGAGTTGAAATAGTGAGATAGGATATGAGTATAAGTTTTCCTCAGATGGTTTAGCAAAATGCGGGTGCTGATCTGTGCTTGGTTTCTGAGCACATTTCTTGAGCGCGTGTTCACCAGACGAGTTGTTCCAGTGCAGGCCGATCGGTCATAATAGGGCCACGGCCTGGCCGCCGATTGCCTCGGTCGGAGAAGAAATCTGGCTCCATACCGGGACGAGGCAAGCTAGCGCCGACGCGCCAGCAATCGACGCCTGCGCCGGCCTAATCACTGCCCGAGACACCGCCGCTTTGGCGCCGGGTTATTGCCGCTTAGGCTATAACCCAATTACCGTCCGCACCGACTAATGAAATTATTCCCCTGTTTTGAGGCGCGGCGGTTGGGACTGCTGCTGCTGCTGAACTTTCGCCGTATGCCCTCGTGAATGGATCTTTCAGGGTTATCGTGAGAAACCGTATGTAGTGTGCTTCTTATACGCATTGTGTACGCACCCGCTAGTGAGAACTCTATACTGGTGCGGCTTTTTCTTTGCGGATACCGTGTTTTTGTGTAGAAACACTCTGCGGGCGAGCTTGGCTCTTCGATACGTGCTCATTTGCTTATAAAGTGAGTGCAACAAAGTCACGACGAGGGTTGGTCTCTTCGGTTACTTTAAATCATCCTATCCTAACGGGCCAATTTTTGTCGATTGCCATTTTTTACATACTACAGGACACCAGGCGTCAAAAATTATCATTAAAAAAAATACAAAAAAGGCTTTTCTTTAAAAAAAAACATGGGGATTTTTTTTTTTGCGGCTCTCTAGCAATTAGGGGAAAAATAAAACAGATAGCAGCTTCACCGACTTCGCAAGATAATTAGATAGTTGGCGGCTAAAAATAAGGAGGTTAAATCTCATATCCTGAAACTCGCAAAAGGAGACCGTCAGCCAGCGCTGTTCATGCGAGTTGACCTTTACCCTTCCAGGATTTTCATCACCGAAACGATTCTTCCAAGAAATCGATGTTCGCTGTTTATTTTCGTCTTTTACAATTTGTATGAAAAGGCAAGAACACATCTTTAAACTTTCCCCACCCCGTCTCCCCACTCCTTTACAAACAAGCGAACACGGCTGAAAGCTACGATAGAACTGAGAAAATCGTGGCCAGGAAAAAAAGAGGCGAGTTCATCAGCTTGCTCTCACTCGATTCGTTATCGGGCTTCGGAGCCGAGTCGAACGATCGCCAGACGGACTTCATCGGTGGCCCCGCATCGCGCGGTTCTTGTTTCTTTCTGGCCAGTTTCCCCCTCACTTCGTCTCTTCGCTCTTCACGTTGTCCTTTACTGCTGGAAAGTTTAGAAATATACTCAGATCAATCGTAACTTGGAAAGCAGCGAAGACTACGGCCCTAGATATGCAACCGGAGCGTCGGAGCTAGGCACGTGACAACGTACGTCGTAGCGCCTTCCCCTCTGTAGAGCTGCCGCTTGCTTCGCACTGTCGACTCCATTGGCCGTAGCGTTCGGCCTATGGCAAGTCGTCCTGAAACGGAGTGCAGGAACTTTATAAACGAAATGCAAAGATACTGCGCCCCCCCCCCCCCCCTTTATCTGATCTTCAGGTTCAGCTTCTAATCATTGGCTTCTGCTTGAATCTACTTCCCTCAGCTGCGGCGCATTGGAGAGCTTTAGCACAGAATGGACTTTGCGGGCTTGATGACTCGCTGCGTCCGTCCCTCTCTCTCCAGTCCATTCCTCGCATTCTCTCTCCTCCGCTCTATTCATCACTCTCATCCGTGCACTCTGAATTGGTTCGTTGCTCTGACTTTCATTTCCCTCCCTGCTTGCCCTCTTCGACCGAGCGGCACAAATCTTTGTCCGTGACTTCATTCGATCACAACATACATCTGCAACGCAATCGGTCTTCAAGATTTTTGTGTTTTGTGTCTTAGCGCCTATTGTGTTGTGAATGGTATCTTGGTTGTATTGAATGAGAAGGAGCAAAATACAAATGTTTTGCTTTGTAGTTTTTTTTTGTAGCGTTTTTGGTAAAATTATGCAGCTTGTTTTTTTCTTGTAAATAATTTTATGAGTGGTCTAATACTGAATCTAACAACTGCTGGTTATGAGGATAACGACAACGATTTATTCTATGTGTTTTTTGAGGATCAGAAACTGAAATCAAAACAAACATAAAAATCAAAGTAACATGATCTTGCGTCAAAATGTGCAGGGCTATATTTAAATATTATAGTTAAGTATCTCTTATAAAAAGTTGTTTTCGTGAAGCTGTTTTCGAAAAGCAAACCACGTATGATTTGTTCCGCAGTCTGCTCTCCTGAAGCTGCTTCATCACCTGAAAGGATATGACAAGGTTTGGGTAGCGTGACGCGAGGAGCCGTCTGTTCTCACCTAAGTGCTTCGATCTCAAAGTGTACTGTTACTAAGAATTCAGAACTCTAAGCCTAAAAATAAGACAAAGACTCGAGCTTCAGTGCTTTGAACCTGGTTCCTAGCAAGCTCGCCTTTTTAGTTTGCGTACTTAGTTTTTTTAAAATTTCAGTATACCTTCCAGTGTTTTTATCGAGATCCGCTTGCGATAGTAATCAGAAGTAATTAGACGATTATGGATCAGACGAAATGATACGAACGATGCAAAGTGGAGATGTGCAACGATGGGTAAGGGAAAATACGCCGTAGCAATAAGAAAGAGCTCTTTGTGAAGCGGAGGAAGGAACTGAATAAAAATACATGGAACTGATACAAGTGCTAGAGAAAGAAAGCAAGACTACTTACGAAATGGCTTTGATTAATCAAGATAATTCGCCAGCTCCTCATAGGCATGCGTCTCAATCGCTGAACGTTCCAGAGTGAAATCCACACGGTGTAGAGTGGATGCCTGTTTTGGTTGAGGTATTTGGATTCTAATAGGAACTCTAGTTTGTATTAGAAAGGCGGGCCTTTAGTTGTCCAAGTTCCAACGCTGTAGAAATAGGAACAGATCATCCCTGCAGCTATGCTGCGCAGTGAACGCCACAAGCACAAGATCGTAGTTTAAACTTTTGACAGCGGTTTGCGATCTCATGCTATATTACCGGCATGAAAAAATCTTATCTCGCGGGTGTAGCCATTGCTGGTAAAATAAAACGTAGACTTTCTACTTCTCAGTAGCGTGCGTAACAGTAGAATATGGAGGCTAATAGCGCCAGGGATTAAAACTGACGTCACAATCTCGGACAAAAACAAGCACGTGGGTTTTTAACTAACTTATAAAGCTCAGAAATGAATCAACGTCTCGCCAGTGTCGGGGACGGCTGGGACCGAAGATATTTCAGTGCTGGAAGGTTTTCCGTTTATCCATCTACGCACTATAAATTTTCAAACTCATCGGCTCTGCTCGACCGGGTTTTCACGCAACCGAGCACTGCTGCGCGCTTGGAGCCCGCCCAACAACCCGACTCGATAAATTCAGCTCCCATCTCGTCGTTTTACGCCGAACCTTCAGCTGTCACAGCTTACAGCCATTTCGGCTTTTAGAACCCCGCCCGATTAAAAGAGGCACGGGCAAAAGCAAAATAAGCTTCTTTTTCGGCTACGGCTGCGGCGGGGTCCGGGCGACAAGCACACGGGAAGGGGGCGTTCCCGAGGGCCGAGCATAAGAAAGAGCACTGTCGGAGAGGCACGCATGGGCGACGACAGCAGCCCTTCGGGTCCTGCTCTTGTGCGGCAGCGACGGCGGCGGCAGTCTATATCGGGATCCACGTTTTCTTCCTTGCTCCTCTCCAGGTTTGTGTTCGCGTGGCGCGGGACAGACATCGTGCGGGGCTCGACCCGCGACGTGCCAAGTTCAAGGAAAGCGTTCTTTTCGGTTTGCCACGGCTGTTCTTTTCTGAGAGCACGTGAGATTCACTCTGGCAAAGGGTTCTTTAGCGGCGGGGGCCGTCGGCGCAAAAGAATTTTCGTTCCGCTTGTTTGTGCTGGAGTGCGAACCAACGCCGTGAGGATGCAGAAACGGACTCAAAGCAAGCGAATCTGAACGAGCAAAGCAGCGGCAGGAACTCGAATTTCAACACTGAACGTCTTTTATCAACCGATTTACATGGCGTTTCGTAACGTTTGGCTGTAATGGCCGGCTGTAGGGATGTCCAAACTGGACACTTCAAGAACGCGTGAAGCGACGCTTCTCAGCCATATGAAGTGCGGCGATCCGCTTCCGTTCGTTTTTTAAAGCGGAAGCTTTGTAGGCCAAACCACGCTCTAGGTCACGTAATCAAGGTCCCGTAATGCCAGTGGCTGAAGTGCTCGTGGCTGAAGCGATGATGGCTGAAGAGTAATCTCCGGTCGCGTAAGCTCCGGTCGAGTAAGCTCTAGCGCCGGTCGCGTAAGCTCCGTTAGTGGAGTCGGCGCGGTGGCTGAAGCTGACGTCGACCTGACGTCCTCGACGTCGTCCTAGAGGTCGTCCTAGAGCTCGTCCTAAACGTCGTACTTGAGGCCGTCCTAGAGGTCGTTCTTGACGTCGTTCTTGACGCCGTCCTTGACGTCGTCGCTTGAAGTCGTCCTTGACTTCGTCCTCAAAGTCGTCCTAGAGGTCCTCCTAGATGTCGTTCTTGACGTCGTCCTCAACGTCGTCCTTGAGGTCGTCCTAGAAGATGCGTTCTTAGACGTACGTCCTCGACGTCGTCCTTGACCCTGTCCTTGACGTCGTCCTTGACGTCGTCCTTGAGGACGTCCTAGACTTCGTCTTGGAGGTCGTCCTCGACGTTGTCCTATACGTCGTCCTTGTCGTCGTCCTCGACGTGTGTACGGCTTATTACAACCATTTCATCACCATACCATTCCCTTTCCTAATTGTTTTCACATAACGATGTTCCCGTAGAGCTACTGCATTTCATCTCATTTGGTCGAATTAAGAAAGCTGCAACAATATCTTTTTTTTTTTGCCGGGAGGAAAGTTTTTTTTCTCCGAAGTCCGCCTGTGTTTTTCACGGAGGCCTAGAGCATGCTCATCACGTTGGGTCCGGACATCGCATGCTCTGTTGGCTGTCAGTCAATCGCTCAAGGCCTCCGCTGCTCTTGAAGTCGAGAATATGGGAAAAGGAAGGATGCGATGGCGTGGCACAACAGATGGACAGGGAAGAGGCACGCCATTGGCATGTGGCGTATGACGTCAAGTCTGACTAGCACCGACGTCAGAGAAAAGCAGAAAAGGCGAGGAGGGAAGCCGTGATGTTTGCCTGGTGCATGTCCAAACGGAAGACGGACTGCCGGACTTCCAACCTTCACTTCATATGGAGGAGAATCGCCGCCTCACTCGTTCTGAAGTATCCTGTTTGGACATCCCTTGTAACGGCCGGCTGTAGCGGCCGGTTGTAGCGAAAAACCGACACCGAAAGGCGTTACGCAGATATGGAACCCTATAAAGGCCTCTAGTCCCCCATCAGGATTTGAACTCACCACCATGATTGCGAGCCAAGTGCTTTGCCGACTGAGCTATCCAGGCTCGGTGGTACGTGCCACGCAAGAGCGAGTTCATTCGTGGCGCGCTTCGCGGCCCTTCCTAGTCATGTATCGCCACCTTACGTCAAGTGTCAGAAATGAAAGCGAATCTTCGGTAGGCGGTGCCGTTGAGACACCCTTCTTTTCTTCCCTGGAATGACTATCGTACATTCTATGCTTAACACTCTTTGCCAGCATAGTCATGCTTGTATCCCTTCACGGGTGGAACCAGATGAACAAGGAAGGAAGAAGAAACAGAAAAGAGAACCGACCGGTGGACTACCAACTATTTTAATAAATCGTCCTCCTCTTCTACTATGTTCTTATGCGTATCCCTTTGCTTCTGCTTTTTCTTTTAAATCGTGTTGCCTCCTTCATGCTTCTTGAGAGAAACCGTGCTAAGTTTAAGGTATACGGGTTGAGGAGGTTGAAAGTAACGAAATAGATGCTCATGTAACTATAAAGATAACTAACTACAGGGATGAGCTGATCTAGTTGGTTGTTATACATCACGGGTGGAACCAGCTGAACAAGGAAGGAAGAAGAAACAGAAAAGTACCGAACGCTCGACTATTTTAATAAATCGTCCTCCTCTTCTACTAGTTCTTTATGCGTATCCCTTTACTTCTGCTTTTTTTCTTTTAATCGTGTTGCCCCTCCGTGCTTCTGGAGAGCAACCGTGCTAGGCTTAGGGCGTACGGGTTGAGGAGGTTTAGCCTTGAGTGTCCTCAGTAGTTCTGCTTTGCCGTGTGAAGTCAAAGAATCGAGAGGGACTTCATTAACTCTTCCTTTCGGGAGAACCGTGTCGTTCCAAGTTTGATCATATGATTTCTGCTCTTGCTTCAGCGTTTAGGAATCTATTACATATTAGCACTGTCACGATGCGGACGTGTCACTCGTTGATGCCACTGGGCAAATTAAGAAAAAAAAGAAAAAGCTCTCTGCTTTAGAAAATATGCGTACGCCTTCTCGAAACTCGTGCGCACTCATTATGCGTACCGCTTAGTTCTATTAACAACAGTGGCGAATACGCGTTTCTAGCCTGTTTCTTCTGCAAGTGTTTAAGTGATAATATTAACCTAGCTTTCATTTGATGATGTTTTAGTTTGATCCTGGCTTAACTGACACGGCTGATGTTTCGTCGTTCTTTCGGGTTGCAAAACATAACATAGCATTTTGACACTAAAGATTGCAGTGCAATGAATATTACCTATTATTAATTTTGAGGACTTTTATATATAGACTATTTTGTATGTTAGGAGTTGTGTTCTGTCTTTTTGTAGGTTTATGTAATTATTTGACGCTGCAATATATTTACGCATGTGTACCGTACCGCATACACGCGTGTATTTGACTTGTTATGTTAATTGTGTCGCCCTCGTTTTCGCGATTCAAACGCGTCTTTTTTATCTTATACCTATTTTGCCCCTACTAGTGCTCGGGCTAGTCAGTTGTGTGTGATATATCCTAAATTAACATATGAAGATGAACGAAAGTAACGTGGCAATCGTGGTACAAGGATACGTAAGTTTGGTGAAAAATACCTAGTTTGGTTCAGTGCCTCGCATCCTAACCAGGAGCGGATAATTTGCAAACAAATGCAAGTCCATTAAATAAAAAAATACAAAGCAGAGCACCACAGCAGGATGAGCTCAACCACTCGGAAGCTTCTCAACTCTAATAGGTTGTTACAGGTGTATACAGACATTTTCTTATGTTATGGTTGGGCCGTACTCTCTGGTCTAGTAGATCGGAGGCGCCTCAATATCTTGATACTTCTAAAGTGACTAGTGTGTTATTTTAATATTTTATTTGACTCCGCTCTCAAAAAAGTCGTCCTTCCATATGTGGGGCACATCACTGACCTTCGGAGCCATCTGTGTTCTTCGTGTGCGTAAGAGTGCGTATAGACGTTTTCTGTTTCCTGTCGTTCGTAGTCACGTGGATTCCGTATCTGGTATGAAGGAAGAATAAATAACAAAACATTTCAACCTGCAATATGCGATGCAAATGCCAGGTGAGGCGAAACATACACTGTGAGTGACAATCACGCATTTTTCGTTAACACTTTCCAGCGGCGTGGAGAGGTCAAAACGATGTTTTTCAGAATACCAGAAGTGACGCCATTGAAGCTGGCTGCGCCTTTGTGGAAAACGCGTATACTTTGCCCATGCAAAAAATCGTGAAGCGTAACGCCTTATTTTTTAAACCATAAAAATAGAGTAGCAAATAAATATCAGTGATTAGGCATCCTAGATGGCGATTGGCGGCTGGCTTCCATATATCTCCATTCTCTTGCCTCTACCGCCTCCACAACGCTCACTCACGGAGGGCGCTTGTCAATCCGACAGTAGGGCGATTGCATAGAGGACGTGCTCGCACACAGCCACCAACGCTCTGCAGTGTGCGCGGAGCAACGCAAATGAGGAAGAGCCAGTGGACCGAACACGGGGCCGTCTGATCCCCGTCCCGCCGGCGTGTCGCACGTGTCGTGTCGGCGACGGAAGGGGTGACGTCATCCCCGTCCCGTTTTCGGAAACACCCTCGCGCTGTCCCGTTGTTCGCCCCACTGAATCACCCCGCTCCCTCACGAGGGCAGGTCCGACATGAGCGAGCGTGATTGGCCGGATTCGACAGCAATGGCGCCCGATTCGAATTTGTGAGACTGCAAACGAAACGACGGTGCCACCTGATTGATAGCGAGGCCGTGGGTGGCGCCCCAAGCGGCAGAGCTGTCCCGTGACGTCATGGAGCGCGCGACGTCTGCTGCCATTGTCGCCAGCTACTCTGCCCGTTCAGCTGACCGACGGTAGTTATCGGAGCGAAATCGCTTTTGAAGTTGCAGCACGACCACGGTGATTGCTCTAAAAGTAAACTCAATAATAAAACGAAATAAATATGTAAATAAGTTAACGAAAAAAATCGGCTCTATTATGTGTCCCCCGGGATTGGGGAACCGGGAAATGTTTGATGATTTATGGGAGCCGTCGATTGACATCATATACGTCGCGAACAAAGCAGGCGGAAATGATGTTTGGATAGGGCATTATGGGGTGGGAAGCTTCGGAGAGCCATGTGTTTGAAAAGTCGTTGGAGAAACTTGCCGCGATAGCGTTTTTCTTTACAAATGAAGCGAACACCGAAATGTTGGGTTTGGTGAACATGGGCTTGCTGTGATTTCCTCTGTTGGTTGTGATGGCAATCACGTGTTGATATTCTCAGTCTTCACTTAGGTGCGCGAATACGCTTGACTGTTCGAGTGGTCCTTCGGAGAGACGCGAGGTGAAATATAACCAACGAACCAATTGGAAGGCTACGGGCAACATGACTACGTGAGGTTCGTTAGCCCATGAAATTCTCTTTTACACCGCAGGCTGGTGTCGTGGTGTGAGGTTCCGCAGGTCTGTCGGAAGTCAGGGTTGGCATTCTCGACATGCGTAGCATGTACGGGAACTCAGTTACTGCCTCCATACACCTCCCGTAATGAGGCTTCATGAAGCGCCTTGTTCGACGCCGCTGCGCCGAAGTCGGCACCCGCGCGTGCGCCTATGCCGCCAGAAGGAGGCTGTGCCCCTCTTTGACGAAAATCGAACGGGGGAGCAAATCACGACCGTGACTCACGGGGCTTGACAAGGCGCGGCGCCCGTCTGTCCCTCTGAAAGGGGAAAGCGAAGGGTGTGGACGACGACGGGGGGGGGGGGGGGGGGGGGGGGCGGGGGGCGTTAAATTGCGGCGGCCGTTGCTATTTTGTTTAGGAGTCACGTGGTGCGTGAGTGTAATCCCGGATAAGGTGGGGGACCACATAGCCCCCGGCATTGCAGCTTGATGATGACGACAGATAACAATTGCCGGATTAATCCGCTGGATTAAACCACTTGTGTGGATTACTTTGCGTTAGGGAGGTATGTATAGCTCACAGGCTTATTCAGGAGATGTTTTTTTTTTGTTTCAGCTTAGTTCGGCTTGCACGTTGGTTAGGTTTTTCTGCGGGGAGGCGCAACGAGGCAGGTATGCTCAAAAATTTGTTACAGGAAAATATAAACAAACAAAAAAACGGCCAAGTTATGAGCACACTAGAGAGGAACCAAACTCTAACTATGTTAAAAGCTTAAAATAATTTTAACTAAAGCATTGTGTGCGTTGCAATCTTTAGCAACATGGTCTTGCAGAAGCGAATGTCTAATGTCTTTTCTCATTCTCCTCATCCGACATGAATTCACCTACCGTACTTCTTCTAGTACTATCAAGTTCTAGCTTCGGATGCATGACTTTTGCTGACATGCGGCCACATCAATAAATGATGAGATCACGCCAGAAATGAAAAAAAAAATCCAACTGTTACCTTTTTTCTTATCGCAGCAGTTACCAGTTAAAGCCCCAAGCAATGTGGCTTCTCCAAAGCTACTCGCTGCTACCCGCTTCGAGTGACACATGAAATCCGGAAGGTAGCAACGCTCCTTCTGTTATGAAATACAGGCAACTCAACATTAAAAACTAAGGAAAAATATCTCTGAATAGAGAAGAAAGTCTTATGAAGCAATACATTCTATGGATTTTTATTATCTTTTTACAGTCTGCAATGAAAGACCAACTTAATATATATATATATATATAATTATCATATTTAAGAGGGAAACCGTAAGTGTCCACCTTCTTGTCCATCTCGTGGGTGCAATTACCTCGGTGAACAAAGTTCAGGACCTCCAGGCTCAAGTTCATAGAGGAGTGACCTTCGCGGATTATTTGTAACTGACTACAAATTAATCACCGGGGTCTGTCTACTCTGCGTACGGCAACAGCACGCTTCTCCGTAAGTTTCCGCCTTCATTTGGCCTTTTCAAGCGTCGTCGATTAATCCGTTCAGCTTCGTTTGCACGCCTTTCTCGGTACAAATGCACGCATCAAGGAAGTCTCTGTTACGGCGACGCAAAAGAGAGAGCCGACCATCAACATATTTCTTAGATCGCGTCACTCGCCAGTGGAGGTGACATGCACAGACGCGTCTCCTGGGTGTGAACACGAGTGGAGACGTTCGAGTGCCAACGCGTCAAAGAGAGACTGTCACAAGCACAATAGGCACAGGTCGAACCGAAGACGAACCGTGCGTGACACTTCGCGAGAAGACAGCAAGCAAACTCCAGCGGTGATGAATTTCCTGATAACGATGACGATGTCGAGAGTCATTGGCGAACGACGCCAAACAAGCCCGACGTTTTCTTCGGATGGAAGTCCGCGGTCGCACCTTGGCGCAGCAGCGGCGTGCGCCTCTCGTCGTTGGTTGGTTTGTAGGTCGGCGATAGGCATCGGCGGGACTCATTTATTTCAATCGGCAGATAGACGACTGTGCTAATGGCGCGTCAGATGCCAGGATCCGGCAATCAGTCAAGCGCTCTGCTCGGTTGGAGCGGGCCCCCGCTCGTTGGACAGGGATCGTGCGGAGAAAGCCTCCCGCTTCTTTTCATAAGACGTTATAGCTCCCAGACGCTGCCACGGCATGCCGCCAACGCCCTGTCTCGGCGCCAGCGTTGAGTACGTTCGCGCACTGATCATAGGGTAAATATAGCATGCAAACAATTGCAATTGAACGCAAAATAACAACGTTCAGAGTGCTCGATATTTTCGCGACGAAGAGCTGGGACGGGATCTTGAGGAAACTATGCATCTGCTAGGAATTCCAGGCAACCACGCTCGTCAAATGAGTTTGGTAACCAAGACGCTAATATTGCACCCAAATTCTACGCATCTTACACTCTACGCTGTCATGGGAAGTCTTCATATCCTGCAGCATTAATTTTATTACGATTGGTATAGTTTACATCTCGATGTTTCTTCTGCAAACTTTTTGAGAATGGGTATTCAGGTGGTGCATGGGAATCATGGCAGAGCATTTTTCTTTTATTGAATCCTTGCAAATGCACAATAAAAAAGATATCTCGAGTTATGGTTATTTTAGTCGTGTCATGTTATGCGCGTTATTTATTACGATTAAAAAGAAATATATGGACATAGGAAGATTAGTTTAGCGCGTAAGAAACGTAAAATCTCTTTGGATTTGTATATACCTTTTAATATTCTTTTGTAAACTTTCCAGCGTTTAGCGCTCCAAGAACTCGCGGACTTCGCCAATCCGAACATTAAACGGTGAATATTGGGAAGAAAAAGCAAAATGTTCCCGGGCTTGATTTTTCGCCGGGGCCTTGCCGTGGTTGCATAGAATGAATCGAGAGCGTGCGTTGGAACTCTATCTTGCTCTTCTTGACTGGACAGACTTGCATCACGCACAAAGGAACACCGCAAGCACTTCTTGATGGTCTTAAGGCATACATAGCAATCTGAAAGAACCGCGTGGCGACCTAGAGGGAAACTAGGCGGCGGAGGTTATAGCCGCCAGCCAAGTCTCTCACATCGCGAATTAACCAAAGAAGTTGACCTTCAAAATCTAGTTCTCCCGATTCCCGTTGTTTCCATGACAATTGCCACGAGCGCCAGAGGGCATTTGTCGCGTGTTTTGAGCTCACCGTATAGAGAACACGTCCCGGGCCTATATGCGCCTGGCTGAGGAGTACACGTGGACTCTCTTCTCGCTGGATTCGCTTACACCTTATGTCTCGATCCTGGGAGGCCTGCGCGTCCCTGGAACTGCCTCTGCACAGTCCATTTCGCTGCTCTTCTCGTCGCGCCGACCCCGACTCCCGGTCTCTTTTCTAGTCTCTAGCCGCTTCGGGCCTTGTTTCTCTTGTAGTTCTTTTTTTTTGTTTGGGTCAGCGGGACGGCGCCTTCGTCGCTTCCAGTGGTTGCCGGTCATCGAGCGTCCAGGCACCCAGCCGCTCTGGCGTACATCGATTGACTTATCTCTTCTCTCCGGTGCCTTGGCCCTATACGTCCTTTTTTGCTCCGCCCTGGCTTGCGCCCAAATTGTGGTGCGGTCAGGAAACACGCCTTTCTTGTTTTTTCACTTTCGATTACACCTGGCACGTCTCGATGCTCCTGAGTTTTTTCGCTTTCTTTTAAGGCCACTTTTCCTGACGTGGCAGCGAGTGATACTTTTTGCCTTATTGTCCTTCCACCATTTTTTACTGGGCTTGATGGGGAAAAAGATGGGGAGGGGGTATAGCACGTCAGATTAGCCTGGGACCGACGGTTGTGGAGGAATTCGTGGCTGGAATTGTTAAGTGATTTGGGAGTTGAGCTGGCGAACCTTTGACTTCTGCCTCCATCGTGTCCGGCATCGAGGCCCACATCCTCCGCCTAGCAAACCGTTTTCGAGCCCAGTCAATGGGTTTGAGGCTAGACTCTCACCGGCGTCCCTGCTAACCCTAACCGAGTGGAGCTGTGATTTCGATAAGCGCAGCCTGTGTAGGCGCAGTTTCAAACAATGCTGGCGGCTAAATTCTCGTCTTTTCCCGCTGTATTTTGTGTTTCATGGTGCACGTATTTTCCCGAGGTCATCGAGAAAGCATTGTACCACATTTGAAAGAAGAAAAAAAGCAATAAAAAACCTATAAACTATTTTTGTTGGGTACGCACGCGACAGAACGAATGCGACTTGAATGTATAGTTCTAGTTTTTGTGTGTGTTTTTTACGATAAGTATTGACGGCTCCGCGCGATCCGCCGCATGACAAACGACAAAGCGCTTAGCTGTCAAAAATAAATTACAACAGAAGAGAGCCGAAAGGCATGCATTTTTCACGCTCACAAATAACGTGTCTACCGGTGGACAGGACACGGACATACAATTTAGAAAGTGTTAACATTCGAACAACATATTGTACGTACCACACGATGCAGCGTTATCCGAAAAGAATTTATTTGAGAAAGATCTCAAATAACACAGTCACAGTCGACGACAGTCACATCTTGACGATCGGACGGAATCCAAGATGACTTCGTTTTGGGGCACGTTTCGTGGAGAGCTTCCTTTTTCACAACAGCACCAAGTCAAAGGAACGAACGCGACTGACCCGTTTCCCACCCCAACCCGGACAACTATTTTTGGAGATGACTGAGGATTCTACGCGGATTATCTCTGGGAGGGGGAGAACAATGTTCGCAAAATCGCGTCGAGGGTCGTTCGACGTCCTTCACCTCCTTCGTTTCCCGTGAATGTCAAGCAGAAAAGCTTGAATGGCAGGCACTTACCAGCCTTATTTCTCACAGTGGAAGATAACACAGAAAGGGTATGCAGCATGCATAAAAAAATTAAGTGGAAACTTTCAAGAGGGGCGAGAAAACGTCGAATGCAAAACCGCAAAAACACAGGTAGAGAACCGCGCTGAGCGGGTCTTCACAGCTCCAAGAGAGTGGCAGAAAATTTCTAGCTGATAGAGGGCGCGAGAGTCGCACTAGCCGCATCAGCATCAGCAACATGGCGGCGGCCCGCAAGACGTTTTTGGAAAGGTGTTATGGCTCTGCTTGCGAGAGCCAGAGTATCGCGTCACCGGTCACCACTTCGCCGCCACCTCCGTATTGGCGGAGGAGTGGTCACGTGGGCAGAACCTGGAGCCGACCTCCGTGCGGGAAAGCGGCCTTCCAGAGCGCCGAGTTTCAGGGGAACATATTTTCCGCTTTGACGTTCGAAGAATATAGATCCTAGACTAAAATCGAACAGAGCCGAAGCTTCCTAAGTCATTGAACATTATGTGCGTCAGCTGGGTACAGTACAATCCCTCTGTTTTTATAGCGCAGCGACGTGTTTTAGGACATCCGCTTCCAGGCCATCGGAAGCCAGACGGCTTACGGACGACGATCGCGTTGCTCGCGTCCGCGGCTCTCGCGGTAACTGATACACGATACGCGACCGGGACATCCGGCCATCTTGGCGAGTCGGCAAGCTCTCGTTCGAAAGCGAGGGGACGGCGTTTTCGCTCGGCCACTGCGTCACTTGACGTTCCGCGCACGCGCCGAGCGCCCGATGCTAAGCGGTGGAAGTCGGTACGAAAAATCGAGGAAATTCGGAAGGAGGCTGTGGATCAGCAGGTAGAACACGTAATTGCAACATATCTATGGTTGTGTTACCAAAAGAAAGTGGACGGAAAGAAAAACACGACGTTTGGGTGGTCGCCACGGATGCCTCTCCGTCCGACCCGGTCCATCCGTCTGCCTTCGACGTCGGGAGCCGGAGCCTCAGAGAGCGTCCGGCAACGCCGGCGTCAGCCGACCGCCGTCAGCCAGACCTGCCCCAGTTCGTCGTGTCTACGGGGTCTGCCCGGGGTTCCTCCCTCTGGCCAGAGCGTCCCTTTTTATATACCTCAGCCACGGTCGACCACGCGCACCAACACGGCATGTCCACGTGCGACACCACGTGATCCCGAGCCTCCTCCGGGCGACGCAGGCGCGCAGTTCTTTGGCTGGAAGGCCCCGATTGAAGTCGCGGTGGGCACGCTGACGCAGCTCAGAGAGCGAAGAGCTGGTAGCATAGCTCCCATTATCGATTGGTGTAGCGCAGGTAGGTTCCACTTCCTCGATTTTTACGTTCGTGCAGCCACCGCCTGGTGCCGTCGGTATTTGGAAAATATCCATTAATTTTGCATGCGCGTAGAAAGAGCTCCGTGAAAATGACAGGCTGTAGTGTTAAGAAGTGCACGAATCGAGCGGACAGCAGCAAGAGCTTGTACCGGATTCCGAAGGCGAGACACGATTTCCAAGAGCTCCATTCGGGCGTCTCGAATTCGCGAAATGGCAAGAACTTTGGATAAAAAAGAAAAAAAAGTTGTACACAATGTTGGCATGAAAGTGCGGGTGAGGGAAACAGGAGCCGACGGGACCACGATGACGGCGCATGCGTGGCTCGTCGCCTTACGCCACACAATTTTCCTTTGCAGCGCGCCACACCACGACAGAGCACGTCATTTCGTGTCTGCGCCTTTGTGTCACATGCAAAACCGACTTTGGCTTCCCGCAGTGCTTGGCTCCAGAATGGCACCATTCCGGTACTCTGCTACGCAAGCGTCGCAAGTACAGTTACTCTAG
>JAZHYW010005574.1:0-57681 GCA_037355805.1 Ixodes ricinus
CTGTCTATGGTGGCTGTCAAATGAGGAAGCGGAAGATCGCTTTCTGTACTTCTCATAAAAATATAGTCGATTTTGTCCTGAAATGCTTTATGTAAATCAAAAAGTAGTGTCGACGTAGGAAGCTTGCATATCGTTAGTGTCATCAGGGGTGTGTTGTCGATTCGAAGCAAGTGTAACTTTTTCGGCAGACAATTTTTTATGTGCGTATATTTTGACCGAGAAATTTTTTTAATAGGAACTATTTAGTTAAGATACTTTAAAAGATAAAAATGTAAAAACCTAATTAACAGGGTAAAAGCTCCAAAATGGCTTTGCGTTTCAGGGTTTGTGTTAAAAAAAGTGCAGTAAACATTAATTAAATCGGCCACGTTTAAACCCTGAGTTACGAATTCAACTTTGACAAACTTTCTAGACACGCGAGTTTTTGGTTTTTTATTCTCTTTTATTTTGTCCTAGAACAATATCTGCACAATCTTAAAATGCAGCATTGCATGAATGCGAACCAACTGGATGTGGGACCTGTGATAACCATGGTTTCCTCCAAACCCACTCGTCGGTTAGCATATAAACAATCAACCATGATCGACAACGTCAATTTAAGAATATTTGGACATACTTCTACGCTAAAAGATTGGGTGTAGCGCTTTATACAGAGAAAAGTTTCACCACGAACGGTGGTGAAGGTTCATTCTAAATAATTTGTCGCTAGTTCGCACACTTTTTAACAAAGTAATATAAAACGATATGCATGTACTGTTTGTCTTGCTCCTTGACACCACATGGTCATATTTTTCTATCTGGGTATCCATGAGTGTTGAAAAGCCCTCCCTCCTTCTTGTGCCTTCTTTTATCTCATCTCTGTGAATGGGTAGTTTCATCAGAGGTACACGTTAATGTCTTTCTAACATTGATAAATTGTACCGTTTGAGCAGTGTATGATGAAAGCCTTTTTATGGAGCGCTAAAATGTTTGTATGCTTCGTTTATATAAATCGAATTATATCTTTGAATCTTGTGACTCTAAGCTAGTTGATAGAAAATATATTTGGCTCATCTGGGTGCGGTAGACCTGAAACGCACTTAAAGTACCAGTTTATTACCGATAAACGCTTTTTTCTAGTAATTAGACCACCATATTATACCTGGTATCGATCTAGACCCGATTGTGACGACTTGAAGCTAAGGAGAATACGTCGTCTTGATCATTTTAGGAAAGACACAGATAAATATACATAGGAGGCAAGTTGGAAATATATTAGAATTCGAAATTAGAATTACAATTATAAAAAGATATATACGAAGCAAATTGGACTAGAAGCTGTTGTAAAGTGATGTTCTAACTTAATCTCACTGGGTGTCTTACCCATTTAGAAAAACCTTGGCTAAAGTCAGATCCAATGAAGTTGTTCAGTATTTTTGTGGAGCAGATGACCACTTCACACTTCCCGCACTTTACATGTGTTTTTGTTATTTCTGTAAGACTAAATACATTTGTGTTCCACAAACAAAAAACACAAAAAAGAGGGTTGAATGTTTTGCAAACCATGAATTCTTCATCGAAAAATAAATGGGCGTAAGTGCCTAGTAAGTAAGTATTCGCAGAACTGTAGCGCTCCAGGACCCCACATTCTACTTTCCCGGTGATGCGACTAACACAAAATGTCTCCCAGACAGAGGGCTTATTCTTCTCATCTCGCTATCTCGCACCTGCCTCAGAAAGTGAGAAAAAGCCAGTTATACGAATACATGTCTCTCTTCCACTCCCTGAGTCGTGTTCCCTCCCGAAGAACATCCGCCGTCCAACATCAAGAGCTATTCTTCATACACAAGACCGAGTGGGAAGGAAGAAACACCCAGCTGAGAAGTGCAGTACAAACGGCCACAAGAAGACCGTGCAGGAACATTCATAAACATGCTCTGTCTCCCTCACTGACCATCACCTCGCTGGAAGAAACAAAAGAAGGACAAAGAGCAACAACGAGAGTGTTGACGATGCCCGTGTGCCGATATGCGCATGTCTAGAAGTCCCTGGATAAGCAGACCCATCGCCCATACCGCTTCCCAGTCCTCCCCAGAAGGCTTTTCCACTTCGCCGGGAAAGTCACAGTGCTTGGCGCATGTATAAACAAAGGTAACGAGCTCCCGTCTCCCACTCCGCCGGAGGCAGAAAGAATTCATTATTCCAGCGAGATACGGACGTTCCAAGCTTCTTCTGTGTCTCTGTTTGCCGTCGCGTACTCGTGCTCGTGTGTCACGACTTACGGTGTTCGCAGGGCACTTTCACGAAAAAACACCGTACCCAGTATTTGCGCAGTCAATCAGCCGCGTTAGAATGTGCGCGTATCTGCTATATTTACATCCTGGCTATTTTTTTTTTCTTTAGGTGCGGTGGAAGCTTGTGCGGGGGTTCGGTTGCATGATCTGATACACAATGCATTTTTTTGTTTTTGGGTCTGGGGAGGAGAATCCAGTAATGCAAGAGAACTAAAACAAAGCACGAAAAAGGCGCGATAACTCGATCGCGGTGGCCCGCTCTCACGGAGGCTAGGATACCGAAGGTACGTCGCAATGGCTAACAAGCCTTGGTGGCTGCGTCGAGCGGAGGCGAAGACAACGAAGACGGGCGTAACCAAAATATGGCGTCTCTTGACGAAGAATTTCTTGTGTTCTTGTTCTATTCTTGAGCGGAAAAAATACACAAGGTATTTTTTGTTTGATTTAAGATAGTGTGCTTAAGCTGTTGGTCTAAGTCCTTGGATTCCTGTATAATTTATGTTTCACGTTGACTATGTCTACCTGAAGCAAACAATTGACTCCTTTCGCCCTAGGGAAGAAGCTTTGTCTGCGTCGTCAATACGAATCGCCGTTACCTTTTCGTGAAGACATTTTTGTTTTCATACGACTCCCTCAGTCCGTTCGAGAACTCCAATACACAACTCGAGGATGAGACCGAGTCAGTGTGCGTATTTCCGCGCCGACATCTCGATGAAAATAGGGGTGTCAATGTTAGTATCGAACTGTGCTCTCCTTCGAACATTTTAGAGAAGGTTGTTTAACCCCATACAACGCAAGACGTAAGCGAATCCGGCTCATATCTCAAGATACAGTGCGTGGTCATTGCTCTATTAGCGCACGTGTTCTCATTGCAGTCGCTGCCACTCCGGCCAGGACCGAGAGTCAGAAGATACGCTCATGAGTGCAACTTCATATAGCCTATGTATTCACCTTGCCTCTTTTGCATTCTACTCTGCGTTTGGCGTGCCGAGTTCTACAAGTTGCGCGAATAATAATTCCCGTCAGTGTTCATATTCATATCGATTTTTCGAAAGCTTTATTTCCGGATTTGTCTTAAATTAAGTGTCAATCTCTGTTGTACTCATTTGTCTGGTGTTTGGTGTCATTCGATAATACAAATTTCAAGCTAACATACAACAATGCCTCGGATCATTTATAAATTAAAAATATTCTCAGCAACAAGCAGTGAAAAACTCAAGGGTAAATACTCAGTGATGTGAAAAGTGCCTTGAGAGTGTACGTGCATTTGGCTTAACAGTCTTAAAACTCTGAAGTGATATTTGGCTTCCCAAATGTTTCCAGGATTTATTGACGCAAAAAAGATCTCTCAGACCTCCAAAATGTTATCGGACTCACTCCCAAAAAGTTTTTTGATACACCCTCCGAATTTGCTTTTGTTTCTTTAAAGATAGTTTTACTCCGACTCTGACTCTATTAAATAGTCTTGTAGTGCATGGCACTTGCGTTTTTAGACTAACCTCCTTTTTTCTTTTCTTTTTCAAACTCCGATTACATGTAATTCTCATCGATGCAAGCAAAGACCCCAAAAGGTTCAACTTATTTTTTGCTCCAGAATAATCTCACAAGAACTGTTCTCTCAGTGTTGCCGAATCGTGGGAAATTTCCCATATTGTGGGAAAAAGGCATAACAGCTAGGGAAAAAGGGAAACCAGAATTTAAATACATGTAAAGCGTGGGAAATATTTTAATAAACAAACTAAACCGAAATTTCGTAATTTTCTTATCTACGTCGAACAAGAGAAAAGGAGTGGCACTAGCTACTCAGTCAGATTTCTGTTTTGAAGAGCCAATCTAATTCATCACGACTTACATCATGTGCAGTGCCGCAAGCCAGCCAATACAGTACTGCCGCTTCGCGCGCTTTCGTCACCACTAGCTACGCACACACGTCCTCTGTCAGTGCGATACATCATGAATTTCACTGTGGGTTAATGGCCCTCTTGCCTTCATTTAGTTCCCCTGGTTCATTCAAGCCATATAGAGTGCGGAAAAGAAGGGGAGGAGAGACCAGTATGCCGAATGTCAACTTCTACATTTCGTAATTTATGCGATGCAAACTTCTACAAAACAAAAACATAGCGGGGTGTTGCTGAATTTAAATATACTTGGCGTCATGCGTATCTTAAAAACGACTTGTGTCACCAAAATGGTGTTGTGGGAAAAAAAGGGAATTTTCGCCGCTTGGCGAGGGAAAAACCGAAGTGGCTGTGCGGCAACACTGTAGTTCTCTTCCCCGTAAATGGATGAACTTGACCTGGCAAACGAGATCGAAGGCAATAAAAGAAACCTCACCAATCCCAGGTGACTCTCAAAGGTGGATATAGTTTTGTTTTCTAAGCTCTCTCTGTCGCTAATAACAGGCGACAAGTAAACGATTATACCTTTGTTATTAAAATATATAAATATATATATATATATATAGACATAACCTATTTTTTACGTGCTTTCTCAAAGCCACTACAGAGTAGGAATCTTGGCCTGATGGATGACGCGCGCCACGGCAGCCTCCGCGGAGATTAACCGGGCATTCCCGGCATGCACTCCGCCGAGTTCCAAATGCCCCCTCGGAATGCCGCACATGAACGCCCGCAATCGTCGATCAGCCTCGGGAATTCCACAGCCTGCTGAAAGCGCTCAGCGCCAAGACGCCACGACCCGGGAGGTACCCTCAACGCAGACGCTTGCTGAGAACCAGGCGCAAATATTTTTGCTCCCCAGATCAACGACGACGATCCTAAGGGCGCAGAAGGAGCGAAAGAGATAGACGTCCATGAAACCAGTCGTCACCAGCAGCCGCAGACGAAACGAAACGAGAGAAAAGACGAAGGGGCGAGAATCTCCCCGAGTACAAGAAGGAGCCTTGTCCATCGTCGCTGTCGGGGGAGCGACATCTGCTGCGGCGCCAGGCCCGTGGCGTCATCGAGGAGAGAAGGCGGAGGCACAACTAGGCAGTGTGTTGGGTGCCATGGTGTTCCCTTCGCCAATCGCGTTTGGGATGACATTCCCTCGAATTGACAGTCCTTGATTGGTAAAACCTTACGGGTATTGCATATATCTAATTGCATATTTTTATTAAGGCTTCCAAACCGATGAATTTAGCGTTGGTTAAATTTTGTTAGTGAAATTGCAAATTATATTAAACATTCGAGGGAGACGGGGTGGGGTTATTGCCAGGACAACAAAGGGCATCCGGTCCGCATTTTAGCGAATGCCTGTATTATTCAGACCCTCTGATTACCTTCAAGGTGCAGGAGATATGTCAATTACACTCCAATGTTAGAGCTCTATCTGTGGGATCTATGATAAATCTAAAACTTAAAATGGTTGTTTAAAAGCTCTTACAAAGCCCTAGTTAGTCTGCATAGCAAATATAAAAAACTGTTATGATAAGCATGTGGTATAAACCGGTATATTATATAACCGTCGACCCAGGCTATTAATCGCTTCAACGCAAGACTGTACAATGTCTGTTCATAAAGCCAGCAAGATATCGTATTTACTACTTCCCCTTAAAAGGCAATTGAAAATAAGAAAAAAATAACGGGCTAGTTGGGACACGTGTGTCAGAAATAAATTTTGTGGAAAAAAAATAACTAGTGCATATTGACGGCGCGAGATTTATTTTAAATTCTGCGCGCGAAGTTCATGACGTCACGGAATGGTCATACACTCTTTCCACCTCAACGAGATGGTCATACACTCTCCCCACCTCAACGTGATGGCCAAGCAGATCCACCTCTCCTCCACGTGCCTGATATCCCGAGCAAGAAAACAAGTGGGAACAGGGTGACATCCGACTAAATCGCGTCTCGCGCCGTCAAAATTGCAACAACAACAAAAAAATCACGTAAAATTTATTTTTTGACACGCGTGTCCCAACCAAATTCTTTAAAATATATATTTTTTTGTTCTCAATGGCCCTTTAGGCGTCGCTAAGCTGTCTTTTGTTCCGAAAAAAACAAACAATTGGTGGTCCTTGATTTATTTTTTGATTTTTTTTTTTAGATTCGTTTACATGAATTAACACTTTGGATTGGGCTAGTTGGTTCAATGTGATCTAGAGGACTAAAAGGCGCAAGAAGCCCGGACGAAGAAGAGACACATACAACAGCGCCATGTCCGTGTTGTATATATGTCTCTTCTTCATCCATATATCGTTTACATGAGTTTTTAGACGTCTTCTTTTCACCGGAAAGTATACTACTCCTGTCAGACAGAGCCGTTATGAGCGGGCTTTCTCTCAAAAGAAAAATCTGGTCTACCACACAGCGCCCTTTTCGCTAAACTGGCATTTATGGGAAATAAGCTTTCCAACTTCCTTTGCCTATACGAGAGAAAAAGAAACATTTTCTCGGCAGTAGGCACTCACGGCATTGCTGGCACATAACATTAAATTTAGGTATAGACCTTTTCTGTGTACTCTCGTCCCCAGCCACCTAATAGGCGTATCCGGTATGGGCGACGAAAAAATAATCCAACGTTTCAACCTGCAAATAGTAAAAAAAATAAAGGGGAGGCAAAACGAGAAACTGTGACGGTTACGCTTATATCCTAAATGCCTTCTATTGGCGTGGCAAAGGCAAAACAATGTTTTCGCCCATACTGGAAGTGACGTCTATTCAAGATGGCGGCGCACTTGCAGAAAATGTCTATAGATAACCTGCAGACTAACTGTGGGAAGAGTCAATTTTTGTGTTTTCTCACTCTGCGCAAGTGGCCTATTATTCGGCGTACTTCAGCGGTAGCCAGACGTATACCCTTAACTTTCCTCCAGCTATGACCTGAGACGTGGTTATGATGTAAAAACCTCTATTGAATTACTTAGTCTGAGATAGGTACATTCTAAAATTCTTAGTACAATAAACACCACCAACGTCAAATGTTTAAAGCAGAGAAAAATATTTTGTAATAACATTTTAGTGTCTGTTTTAACTGCAAGTGAACAGCCTTTAAAGCAATCAACATTAGCTGTAGATGTCCTTTTGTCTACAGTGACAGCAGAATAGACTTTAGCAGAATAGACTTTCCATTAAGGATATTCTTGAAAATGTCTAGCTCGATTAGCCGAGGCAATCTCGTGGTGGAAAATCATGAATGCTAACTTTTACTGGTATCTTTCTCCTTCTTCTTTTTTTCTTCCTTGATGTGGCAAGAAATGTTTACTAAATAACAGTTTTGTAGGATGTAACCGTCACTGTTACTCCCTTCGGGACGCAGGGGATGAGTATGACGACTTCCATATCCCACAACATGTCAACCTCCATCTCCTCCGCACTAACGGTAACGCGAAACTACCTCGGTGGCCGGGAATCGCAGCAGGGCAGGAATAAGGTACAGGCTAAGTGGGACGCAGTCCAGGTCCCCAGCCTGTTGTAAGCCTCATACTGGCCCTTGAAAATGAGAAAACATGCTCTTCTGTTTTGTTTTCAAGGCAGCTCAGATCAAGAAAAGTAAACCTCAGAAGAGAGAAGGGCTTCGACTTTCTGGCTCATTCACTTTTCTTTTTTTAACAGCAAAACGGGGGTGCCACAAAGTTCCCCTTTCTAGACGAGCTGGTGTCTCGTTATATCAGAGTGTGCCAGAAAACGAAAAGTAAGCGCGGCCTTTCCTTGTTGGAGGAACAAAGCTGTCGACCCTTAATCCCATCTGTTTGCATCTGTTTGAAACCAGGTGAAAGCACATCCACGGAGCTCCCTTTTGTGCTGAAGCCCCCTTAAAGCGCTTTACGGATAACAGTGAACGGGAAGGAAAGTAAGGGCTGCCAAAAACTACTCAGCAAAACATATATTCCACTTTACTTATACCGTCTATTTGTGACCATCTAGCGAGATTCCATATGAACAATTTTCTCCAGAACGGCAATAATTAACAGTTCCCTTCAGAAAGACAATACCTCCATAACCACAATAAGTAATTTCAAAGAGCCGGCAGTATAGACACCACTCAACAATTTTGGAGAGGCACTGAGTAAGCAACTGTTCTGAGGTCGGTGACCGATCTGCGAGATGCAAGTGAACACGTCTTTAATATACCGACTTATGCAAGCGCTGCATGCTTTCACCCAGCTCTGAGCTATGAATCTATGAACTATAATTTTTTTAACTTCACCTATGATCAATCAATCAATCAATTAATATAAATTTTTATATGTGCCAACCAACAGCTCGAGAGCCGTCTGAGTTAAGCACACACAGTTGAAATACACAATAAACAACAAGCATAAACGCTTGGAGCTCAAGATGAAAATTCGTATACAAAATATCACCGTAGAGAGTTGTGTAAAATATGAAAGCACACAAGCATGCCTAAATACCAACTAAAACATGCATTACAATTATCGTTCACCAAAACACAGGTTTGTACTAAAAATATCGATGTCAGTAAATTGGGTGTTCAAAACATGTTGGATACGCGAAACCAGTGATGCATCTCCAATGAGTTCTGGTTAAAATACTCTAGATTTCTAGAATTTGTCCTAAGTGGAATGCGAGAGTAAACACAGGTAAGGAGAACAGGGCTGTTTAAGCATTATGAATTAACCTATATGAAAATTGAACGTCCCGAACAGACCTTCTTTCACATAACGTGAGAGTTTGGCCTATAACTATTTATATTTATAAAACATTGTCTTCCAAAATATATGTCGTAAATGATTCTCACAAATCGCTTTTTAATATATTCTATATTTTCACTTGCAGATATAGAGATGGAGTTCCACACTGCATATGCAAATTGTAGTTTCGAGCGCACATGGAAAAACTAGAGTCTCCAAAGAGAGTGATGAATGTTAAATTATCTTGTTAAACGAGACATGAACCCAGCGTACGAAAAACTGGCTCGTAATGGAGTTTACATGAGAAAGGAAAAATAGGTGGTTGTTCACAAAAGCTCCAATGTCCTGTATCTGCGTGATCCGACTGATAATTTCATTTTCTAGAATGTATATATACGATAAATAGTTGCGCTTTCTCGACAGGGACCATAACTTTTGTTCTGCGGGGATTTAAAAAAAATATTGTTAGTACTCCACTCCACCATTCTAGCACTGAACAAAGATCGTCCTGCTGCAAAGTAGACTTAGTGATGGAGGTGACCGGTCGAAACAACTTTACGTCATTGGCACACATTGGTGCTTGAAAGTTTCTTTCGGGCGACGCCAAATGATCTATAAAAACAGGAAACAACAAAGGTCGAATGTTCGAGCCCTTAGTCACTCCTGACATGGAAATTAAAGGACGAGACAAGAAGCCAGTTACCTTTACACAGTTCTGGGTGTTATGAAGGTAACTCCTAAACCAGGTCTTGTACTCATGACTGAGGCCATAGTCCCCGAGTTTCAGCAGTAACAGCTCATGATTGATCTTATCATAGGCCTTGGACATACACAGATACATTGTGTCTACTTCAGCCCGACTCTGGACTGCTGGATAAGCAAGATCCCAAAATGTGCAGAAATTAGTCTCAACAAATTTGCCTGTGACGAAACCGTGCTGTACAGAAATAAACTTTATTTTGTTTTAACAAAATAATCTTTTAACACTGTTTTAACAAATGGCCGTCAAGTTCGACTTCGATTTCTACTTCGATACGACTACTTCCAAAACTGATCGCAAAATTTTCATTCTTAAAAACGACAGCCTTTAGAAACAACTTTTTGGAAAGATCAAATTGATTTTCATTAAAAGTGCATTGAATGTGCTTTTCGACTTTGATTCAAGCACATGCTTGAATCAAAGTCGAAAAGGTTTTTCTTGTGTTTTACATGTGGCAATAGTTTTTGTATGACGCGAGGGTTCAACTATTAGAAGGGGGTGACACGTGTGTGAGTGCTCCTTCTGTTGCCCTTGCAGATGACGACGTAGATTTTGTAAAAAAGTGTGGCAGGTTTGTGTGACAGCGTGTGCGCATGGCTGACGTTGACTGTTTCAACCGCCAAAATTATTTTCTTGTCTTGTTTCGTTGTTTTATTTATTGTTAACATCAGTAATTAATTAACCAAAAAAAATAGTTAGGAAACTTACAATCAGTAAGCTCAATCACAAAAAAAAGGTGCCCTGTATTTTCGTGACAGTGGTCAAAATGAAAGTTGTGAAAGACACTTCTGAAAATTAATTGAAGTGCTAGAGCGATTTATCATTTGCAGAGCAGCCTCTGATAAACAATCGCCTGAGCTTTACTTTTATTGAGTGAAACCTGAGAATGCCCTAATTATTCAATCTACCAATAGAGAAACGGCCCTGTAAATATATATTGTCACGAATGGACAGGCGAGGAAAGAAAAGAATAACTGGAAAACTGAAACGTTTAATGGGGGCGAACTTGTGCCCAAAAATAAAAAAGGAAACAGAAGATAACAGCAGAGCGTCGCGGGCGTCGAAATCGGCGAAAGAGCAGAATCGAACGCTGGGGCGAAACTGACTTTGGCTCGCCACGCGAAGCCCCTTATGTACACGCGTGGGCTTCTGGAATAATCGGCGTGGAAGGTTCGACGCGTAGAACTTTCGGGCCTAGAATAAACAATAATGTTCTCGAATTCACCAGAATAATAAACTGAAAGTATAAACAAAATTCGCGGAGCCCCCAGGAATCGAACCCTGGGCCTCCGCACGAAAGTCAAGCGCGGTAACCACTCGGCCACGCACGCGCTTGCTCGCCGACGCGCGTGGCATTACTCCCCCCTTAAAAAGGCATCGTCTCGATGCCACGTGAAAGGCAACAGAACAGAGCAAGACAAACAAAAGAATGAGAAAATACGGAAGCTGGCGAAACACAATCCTATCAAGCGTTGCACGAGATCACAGTTCACAGTCTTATCGCGCGTAGTACGGCTTGAGGCGCACGACGTGAACGACTTCCGGTCGTGGAGGGCGGCGTGATGAAGTCCGTGTTCCGTCGGGCATCACCTCGTAGTTCAGATCGCCAAGTCGGCGAAGCACTTTGTAGGGTCGAAGTAGCGCTTCAGGAGTTTCTCGCTTAGACCGCGTCGTCGTATTGGGGTCCAAACCCACACACGGTCTCCGGGCTTGAAGCGAACGTCGATCCGGCGAAGGTTGTACCGGGCAGCGTCGACACGTTGTTGGTCTTGAATTCGGAGTCGGGCGAGCTGGCGGACTTCTTCGGCTCGTTGAGCAACCACCTGGGCGTCGGGTATCCCATCGTCAGCTGGCTCGTGGGGTAGCATTGCGTCGAGCATGGTCGACACTTTTCTGCCATGCACCAGCTGAAACGGTGTTACTCCTGTTGTCTCCTGCACCGCCGTGTTGTAAGCAAATGTGACGTAGGGTAACACCTCGTCCCAAGTCTTATGCTCTACGTCGACATACATTGAGATCATGTCGGCGATGGTTTTGTTCAGCCGTTCTGTTAGTCCATTTGTCTGCGGATGGTACGCAGTGGTTCGACGGTGGCCGGTGCCACTGAGACGAAGGATCTCTTGCGTCAGCTGGGCCATGAACGATGATCCACGGTCGGTAATGAGGACTTCGGGGGCGCCGTGCCGGAGGACAATGGACTCGATGAAAAACTTGGCGACTTCCACAGCCGTACCTGATGGAAGGGCTTTCGTCTCGGCGTACCGTGTAAGATAATCTGTGGCGACGATTATCCAGCGGTTTCCCGACGTTGACGGTGGGAAAGGGCCAAGTAAATCCATTCCGATCTGCTGGAACGGTCTGGACGGGGGAGCAATCGGATGCAGAAGTCCTGACGGCTTCGTCGGCGGTTTTTTTCGTCGTTGACACTCGTGGCATGATCGAATGTAGAGGTGAACGGTCTTCGGTAGCCTCGGCCAGTAATACTTTTCTCGAATCCTGGCGAGCGTCCTGCTGTAGCCAAGGTGCCCAGCCGTTGGGTCGTCGTGACAGGCTTGGAATATCTCCTCTCTAAGGTCGGCAGGGATTACCAGCAGCCATGGCGAGCTGTTGTCTCCGAAGTTCTCCTTGTAAAGCACACCTTGTCGGAGGACGAAGGTCGGCAGGGCCCTCAAGAAGACACGGGGGTAGTACCCCCTCGTCCTTCGAGGTGCTCGATTAGGGCGCGCAACTCAGGATCGCTTCTTTGACGTCGCGCCATGTCGTCGGTGTTCACCGCGCCTAGGAAGCACTCGTCGTCATCGTCGTCGCTGCTACCGGAGGATGTCTCGACAGGGGCTCTGGACAGGCAATCGGCGTCGCTGTGCTTGCGGCCTGACTTGTAGACCACAGTCATGTTGAACTCCTGCAGTCGGAGGCTCCATCGAGCGAGACGTCCTGAAGGGTCCTTTAGGTTCGCAAGCCAGCAGAGCGAGTGGTGGTCCGTGACAACGCGGAAAGGGCTCCCGTATAAGTACGGGCGAAACTTCGTGATGGCCCAGACGACCGCCAGACATTCTTTTTCAGTCGTGGAGTAATTTCTCTCCGCCCTGGACAGTGTCCGACTGGCGTAGGCGATGACTCGCTCGGTGCCTTCTTGCACTTGAACCAGTACCGCGCCAAGGCCTTCGTTACTTGCGTCCGTATGAATCTCGGTTTCCGCATCTTGATCGAAGTGTCCAAGAACAGGAGGAGTCTGGAGTCGTTGCTTCAGCTCGTCGAATGCGTGCTGTTGCTCCTCGGCCCATTCAAACTTCTCGGCGTCCTTCGTAAGTTTTGTGAGCGGTGCGGAAATTCTTGCGAAATCCCGAACGAAGCGTCGATAGTAGGCACAAAGTCCTAGGAATCTTCGCACGGCCTTCTTGTCTGAAGGCGCTGGAAATGCCGCAACGGCGCGAGTCTTCTCGGGGTCTGGGCGGACGCCGTCATTACTAACCACGTGGCCTAGGAACTTCAGTTCGTCATAGGCGAACCGGCACTTGGACGGCTTAAGGGTGAGTCGTGCGGTCTGTATGGCTTGGAGTACAGCTCGGAGTCGCCGCAAGTGCTCGTCGAAGTCACTTGAAAACACAACGACGTCGTCAAGGTAGACAAGACAGCTCTGCCACTTCAGTCCTGCCAGTACGGTGTCCATGACACGCTGGAAAGTTGCTGGCGCCGTGCATAGTCCGAAAGGCATCACCTTGAACTCGTACAGTCCATCCGGCGTGACGAAAGCTGTCTTCTCTCGGTCCCGTTCGTCGACTTCGATCTGCCAGTAACCGCTCTTCAGATCCATCGATGAAAAGTACCGGGAGTGGCGCAGCCGGTCTAGTGTGTCATCGATGCGGGGGAGTGGATATACGTCTTTCTTGGTTACCGCGTTCAGCTGTCGGTAGTCCACGCAGAACCTAAGCGTTCCGTCCTTCTTCTTGACAAGCACGACTGGAGAGGCCCACGGACTGCTTGAAGGCTGGATGATGTCGTCGTTCAGCATTTCTTGCACTTGCTCTTGAATGACCTCCCTTTCTTTTACGGAGACTCTGTACGGCGATCGGTGCACAGGGAGCGCGTCGTCCTCGGTAATGATGCGATGCTTCGCAACGGCGGTTTGGCGCACCTTCGACGACTTCGCGAAGCAGTCGCTGTATTCGGCGAGGAGGTCAATCAGCTGTCGTCGTTTCGGGCCTGGAAGCTTCGGGTCGATGTCGAGCTGCGCTGGCGGCGCAATGTCTTGCTGAGGTGGCGATGATTCGTCAGCGATCACGGCGATTGCGGCGGAGTTTCGAAGTTCCTCGACGTGGCCCACAGCGGCACCTTTCGTGAGGTGTTGCGTTTCTTGTCGGAAGTTCGTCACGAGGACCATGGTGCGCCCATCCTGGAGTTCAGCCACTCCTCTTGCGACGCCGATTCCTCTTCCTAGAAGCAACTGGAGGCTTCCCTCGAGCAGAACTTCGCCGCAGAAAGCTTCGGTGACCCCGACGGGCACGAAAACACTCGACCGCGGCGGTAAGTTCACGTGGCTTGCGAGGACTCGGACCGCGGATGAAGTAGCTTGGGGTTCCTCCTGTGGTGAAACAGGTTTTCGTAGCGTCAACCGGTTTGCTCCGAGGTCGATGACGGCGCCATACTCGCAGAGAAAGTCCATTCCGAGGATAACGTCCCTCGCACAGTCTTGCAGAACGACGAACTTCACAGGGCAGGTCTCACCGTGGATCTCGACGCGGGCAGTGCATCTCCCGACTGGTGTGATGAGGTGCCCACCGGCGGTTCGTATCTGGGGGCCTTCCCACGGCGTTGTCACTTTTCGTAGGCGGCGAGAGAGCCTCCCACTCAAGACTGAGTAGTCTGCTCCGGTGTCCACGAGTGCTGATGCGTCGTGGCCGTCGATGACGACGTTTAGGTTGTTGGACACCGTTGCAGGGGCGTCATTGCGATGCGTAGCGTCGGAAGAGTGGGAGCGCTCCGTCGTTCTTGGAGGCTCTTTGCTTCGGTCGTCTTCGGCAACGCCACCTCCAGGCGTTGCCGCACTTGGTTTTCCCGGCGACGCAGGGGAGACAGGCTCTCTCGGCGGGGTCGTGGCGCTGGAGACGCTGAACGTCTGGGCGACGGTGAGCGGGACTCACGGCGGAGAGGCGGCGTAGAAGATGGCGAACGTCGTAGGTACTCCTCGATGTCGCGAGGCCGTTCGTCGTACCGTGGGCGCGGGTCGTTCGGGTGGAACCCGCGCAGCCCCAGTTGTCGGTAGGGGCATCGACGGTAAATGTGGCCGGCTTCACCGCAGTGATAGCACAACGGGCGTCGGTCGGCCGTTCGCCACACGTCGGTCTTCCTCGGCGAGGGTCGCTCCGGGCGGACGTCCTGGACTTGTCTCTCCTGTCGTCGAGGATACTGCGGCATCGGAGGGTCTCGTCGGGGTGGCGCAGTGGCGTGGTGGTTAGCTTGCGGCGGTCGTCGGGCCATGGCGGCGTAGCTCAAAGTCGGTTCCTCTGGGGTCGTCGTGTTGATCGGAACCTCAGGTTGGAAGGCCCGGTGAACTTCTTCTCGGACGACCTCAGCGAGCGACAGTGAGGTCGGCCGATCCGCAGTGGGGAGTATCTTGCGGAGTTCTTCCCGGACGACTTCACGGACGATCTCCCGAAAGCTGTCGACACCGCTGGTGTTCAGGTCGAGAAGGGAAGCAGCGGCAGATGGAGCAGCAGGCGCGCCGGCGATTCGGTGGTAGTGGCTTTCTCGGGCTGTCAGGGCGCGCTCGATATTGGTGGCTTCGGTAACAAAACCATTGACAGTCGTCGGGGGATTGCGTACCAGTCCTCCGAAAATTTCACCCTTCACCCCACGCATGAGAGCGCGAAGTTTCTTCTCCTCGGTGGCTTCCGGATCGGCCCGGGCACTTAGACGCAGGACATCTTCGACAAAGCTGGTCACGCTTTCGGTGGGGCCCTGCACCCTTGTTCGAAGAAGGTCCTCCGCTCGCTGCCGACGGTGGTAGTTGATGAACGTCCGCTTCAGTTCGGCGGCGCATGGCTCCCACGAAGTAAAGGAGGCTTCGTGGTTTTCAAACCAGTGCCTCGCGGTGCCTTCCAGCGCGAAGTAGAGGTTCTGGAGGCGGTGCTCATCCGTCCATCCGTTGTGGCGGGCTACACGTTCATAATGATGCAGCCAGTCCTCTACGTCTTCGTGAGCTTCACCGTGGAAGGGCGTCGGAGTCCGTGGTGTGACGGGCAGGTAGACGACGGCAGGAGCGGCGGGGGTCGGCGACTGGTCGGCCATCGTCGGCCTCGTTGGCTGCTTGGTCCTGGGCGGCAGAGGTCCGAATTCCGGGTGTAGGCCTTGGGTGCGACGACTGAGCCGGATCTCGGTAGTGTCTTCGTTGGTGCTTCGTGGGCTTGGCGTCGGACTTGCACTGCGGGCCCTCGGAGGGGTACGCGGCAGGGGCATGCGGTACCCCGCACCTCCACCAAAATGTCACGAATGGACAGGCGAGGAAACAAAAGAATAACTGGAAAACTGAAACGTTTAATGGGGGCGAACTTGTGCCCAAAAATAAAAGGAAACAGTAGATAACAGCAGAGCGTCGCGGGCGTCGAAATCGGCGAAAGAGCAGAATCGAACGCTGGGGCGAAACTGACTTTGGCTCGCCACGCGAAGCCCTTATGTACACGCGTGGGCTTCTGGAATAATCGGCGTGGAAGGTTCGACGCGTAGAACTTTCGGGCCTAGAATAAACAATAATGTTCTCGAATTCACCAGAATAATAAACTGAAAGTATAAACAAAATTCGCGGAGCCCCCAGGAATCGAACCCTGGGCCTCCGCACGAAAGTCAAGCGCGGTAACCACTCGGCCACGCACGCGCTTGCTCGCCGACGCGCGTGGCAATATATGCATTTCACAGGGGTGGTAAATTTTAAATTTTGCCGTCACCATCACAATTACTAGCATTGTCATCACATCATAATCATCACTATCATCATCATTAGGGGTAAATTATAGTAACGGTGCAAGCGAGCTGGTGAATATTAATGGTATTGAATTAACCCGAGACTGGAATAGAGAAGAAACATCAAAACGTAGAAGAGACTGAAAATAGACCGGACGACGTCTCAAACTCAGCTAACTCGTTTATTTAGTTCACCTTCAATAATAGTCTCAACCTCAAGGTCATCACAACCAACACAAAGGAACGAAGCCTATACATTACAGCGGCACATTCTCCATAACACAATATAAGAAAGTGGACAACTTTACAAGTCGACGCGATAAGGCAACATCCATCCTCCTTCAAACTTGAACAAAAGGGTATCTTCAACCTTCTCCTCTAAACACATTCCCCACTTCTGACTCAAAAGACACCCTCTCCACCTACTGCTACAAAAAAAAATCACTGAAACGACCTTTTGAGCCAACATACGTCAAAAACAAGCAAAAATAAGAAAAAAAAAGTGTGTGCTTTACAGTTGTTTTAGACAATCAAAGTAAAAAGAATCCCAGTTCACACTCTAAAAAAAATTACATTACCTTTTAAAAAGCTTTTTGAACCGCTTCCAAACTGTATAGCGAAGCCTGACTCATACAATTGCTTGAAGATTTCACCCGCACAGTCTCCCTTACTACTTACTCTCTTCACATTGTTCCTCTCTGTGTCGGAAATCGCGAAACATATTCATGAACGTAACAACTGCATGGCGCTCTGGACGGAGACTGAAATCAATTCAGTCTCCGTCCAAAGCGCCGTGCAGGTGTTACCTTCATGAATATGTTTCGCGATTTCCGAGTTTTGCACTGCTCTTCACATTTCTTTTATCTTCGTTTAATCGGTCATTCATGCAGCGTGACGTCCATCCTACGTACTTAGTTAAAGCCACACTCCAATGGTATTTCATACAAAACACCATTCTTGCAACATACCGATTTTTCCCGATAGGCCTTTTTGCACCCACTCACACATGTTTGAAATGGCGTCAATTTAATTAACCTAAAATATGAACTGAAGACCGCGTAAACTCCAAACTGCCTTACACATGCCTTCAGGTTGTGAGAAATCTCATGAAAATATGGGATTACATCAAAGCAGTTCCTTGATTTCTCTTCCGTTTCTCTCCTGCCTTTGATAAACAATTCTAATTGCCGTTTGATAACTCTGTCATTATATCATACACTAATCATCATTTTCCACTGCCTTTCTACCGATTCAGTGATATCATAGTCACACGACCTCTCTAACGCGTTTCTCACCAATGACTTTACAATCCCAGCCTTTACGGTCTTCGAACGACAACTCATTCTTGGCAAAACGGGTTTTTAATTTTCTTTTCCGTAATCCCAACATAACCCTCGATTCACGCGAATACAGAAATCTACAAACTGCAGAATATTTTCCTGCGGTATTTCTACTGTAAACTTAAAATCTGGAACCGTTGACCTTACACACCTTATATGCTTTCTGATAGACCTTCGGTAACGCACATAATATGATGTCCTCTACATATCTTTTCACTATTGCCATACCCGGGGAACACTCTTGTAGATTATCGTGCACTGCACGATTTAGAGTTTAAATAAACTTCGGCTAAGATCGGTGCGACTGATGGCCCTTTAGAAAAACCTTGTTTTTGTATATACTTCCTCCCTTCGTACTCCACTACCGTTGACTTCAGATAAAGCTCCAGAAATGTTAAGAACTTTCTACCAATATACCTGAGCCTGACTGGAACTTAATGAGATTTAGCTCTAATGCCTCCCTCACTCTCTGCGTTAACCGAGTCTTTTATACGGAATAGTACAACTCCTTAATGTCCATCAATAACACCGAACAACACCTCCCATGATAGGTCTCCAAAATGTCGAATAATTCATTTGAATTTCTAAGGAATAGCCAATTCTGTAAGCATGCATAACTCAGCCCTCGTTGTAGAGACTTTGAGACCACTCTCTGACATGTTTCACTCTCATTAATGACCGCACGAAGGGGCATTTCAGGCTTATGGTCTTTTAGAAAAAAACTTGATGCTTGCTGTCGAATTCGTTGCGCTCGTGATATTATTTTGCTATATCCTTCAATTCATCCTCATTCACTGCTGCACAAATGTTTCATTTCAACTTTCACAGCACCACTAAGGAGGCGTTGCCCTGTTGGTGGGTCACTCGAAGTAAAAACAAGAAAAACGTTCCAATGTTCCCTACCCATTCCGAAAACAAGGATTACATTGCCGTTTCTGTTTTTCTCTTAATACTGCCATAGGTAAAACTGCAAACCATCCGGTCTTATCTGTTTCTAACTTGAAGGACTTCGTTTGTAACTCCTTCTTAACTGCATTGACTTTCTCTAAAATGTCTTTTGTCCTTTGGGTACGTCTCGTTTATTACTTTCTCCGTCCTACTGACTGCATGATCTACGAAAATGATATTTTCTTCTCCGTTAACCATTCTGGCTACAGCATGAATGGACAACAACACGTTAATCCTAGAAGGCTTCAAATTCAAACAACACTTCGGTCCCTTAGCCAGAGCTTCCAACGTCCTAGGTGATAACGCTTCGACACATAGATTGACAACAGAATGCCGGGGCTCACATCATTTATCAGTTCTAAACCACGATTTCAGACGCCCATTATCACTAGACTTCGAGCCATTGATACTGTCCAGGACACGCCTTCGCTTCACATTCCATAGCCGGTCAAATACAGTCCTGTTTGTGCTGCTCCATTGGTGCTACTCACGGTAGTGCTTGAAATTACCTCTCAGGAGAAGTATCCCAAGTCTGTCAAACACACCGCAATGTCCTGGATCCTCGTGCTGGTTGCGTTCCAGCATACCTTGATGATATTTTCCTTTGCGTTCCACGGAATTCCCAATGACGACAGATGTTTGAAGTTCTCCTGGTCCACAAAGCTCTTGCGAAGACAGATGCCAAAAAAAACCACACCCTCTTCTAACTTTCCCAGTCGACGTCCCAGTTTATCCAAAAACCGCGAAGGCCTGGAAAATTAGCGTGTTTGCTGGTGGTGAAAACGTTGGACCATAAGTGAAGGGGACCACGCCTGCTTCTGGTATGATCACAGAAATAATAGTAAGGGTGCAGGCGAGCTGGTGAATATTAACCATGTTGAATTAACCTGAGATTGGGGTAGAGAAAAAACATCAAAACGTAGAAGAGACAGAAAATACACCGGACGGCGCCTGAAACTCAGATAGCTTGTGTATTTGAGCATCAAGCCCTAGTTTTTTCTAAAACATCATAAGCCTAAAATGCCCCTTCGTGCGGTCAATAATGAGAGTGGGACATGGCGGAAAGAGGTCTCGAAGTTTCTACACCGAGGGTTGAGTTATGCATGCTTAGAGAAGTCGCGATCCCATAGAAATTCAAATGAATTGATTGACATTTTCAAAACTCATCATGGGAGGCGTTGTTCGGTGTTATCGATGGGCATTAAGGACTTGTACAATTCTTTAAAAAATAAACGGTTAATGCAGAGACTGAGGGCGTCAGTGGAGCTGAATCTCGTTAAGTTCCAATTGGGCTCAGGTATATCGGTAAAAAGTTTCCTTATAATTCTGGAGTTTTATCTGAACTCAACGGTAGTGGGGTACGAAGGAATGAAGTATATACAAACAGAAGGTGTTTGTAAAGGGTCATCAGTCGCACCGGTCTTAGCCGAAGTTTACTTAGACCCTTTGGATTGTGCTGTGCACGATAATCTACAGGAGGTTTCACCGGGTGTGGCAATAGTGAGAAGATATGTAGATGACATCCTATTATGTACGTTTACAGAAGGTCTATCAGAAATCATAGAAGGTGTGATAAGGTCGACGGCTCCATAATTGAAGTTTACAGTGAAAAGACGGGAGGTACATTTTCTGCAGTTTCTAGATTGGCGCATTCAGGTGAATCGAGGGTCATATTGAGAATACGGAAAAGGAAATTCTAAACCGGTTTTGCCAAGAATGAGTGGTCATTCGAAGACCGTAAGGGCTGGGATTGTAAAGTCATTGGTCAGGACCGCGTTAGAAAGGTCGTGTGTCTATATATTACTGAAATGGCAGAAAGGCAGTTGAAAAGAATGAGTGGTGTAGGTGATGATGACAGTTCCATCAAACAGCAATTAGAATTGTTTATCCAAAACAGGATAGAAACGAAACAGAAATCAAGGAACCGCTTTCCTATAATCCCATATTTTCATGAGCTTTCTCACAACCTGAAGGCGTGTGCGAGGCAGTTTGGAGTGGACACGGTTCAGATTTTAGGTTAAGTAAATTGACGCCATTTCAAACACGTATGGGTGAATGCAAAAAGGCCCATTGGGAAAAATCGGTATGTTGCGAGAATGGTGTTGTGTATGAAATACTGTTGGAGTGTGGATTTAAGTGTGTAGGACAGACGTCACGCTGCATCAATGACAGATTAAACGAACAAAAAATGAATGTGAAGAACAATGCACAAAACTTGGAAATCGCGAAATATATTCATGAATGGAACAACAGCACGGCGCTCTGGATCGGAGACTGAAATCAAACACAAAGAGGAACGATGTAAAGAGTAGTAGTAAAAGAGGCTGTGCGAATGAAATCTTTATTCAATTGCATAAGTCAGGCTTCGCTACAGTTCGGAAGCACTTCAAAAACTTTTTTTAAATGTAATGTCAATATTTTTTTTAATGTGTGAACTATGAACTTCTGATTTTGATTGTCAAAAATCACTGTAAAGCGCACACTTTTTTCTTTTTTTTTTCTCTTTTAACGTTTCTTGGTCCAAATGTTGTTAGCCCAAATGCCTTCAGATTGAGACTATATAAGGATGTGAAATAAAATAAATAAACGAGCTAGCTGAGTTTGAGACTGTCATCCTGTCTATTTTTTGTCTCTTCTACGTTTTGATGCTTCTTCTCTACTCCAAACTCAGGTTAATTCAACATGGTTATAATTAGGGGCCACATTAACAGCCTTAGCCCAGGACCCCAAAATGCCTTAATCCGGCACTGAGTCGCAGTGCTTGCATCGGACTGGTGTTTGATTATGCGATTAAAAACGGCATCTATCTCCCGTATATTGTGATAATGGATCAAATGAAACCACAATTTATTCCGTTATTACGGGACAAAATTGCCTGATCTCATGCTGGTACGGAAGGCAACTAACACGCTGCTCCCTGAAGGTGAACGTCGCCCTTTTTAATGACGGAAATATTTTTGAGACCAATTAGCGACACGAACATCTTAAGGCTTTTAGAATGTTATTGTGCCTCCTCTTTATTTACGATAATATTTCGCAGATTTTAGGATGCTTTTCATGTCTGTACCTGCTAACAATCCAGGGGAAAATGAGGAGATCCAACAACTTAAATTATTTACCGTATTTTCTTTTTTTGTCTTTTTTTTTGACTGGATGGTATTCGGGATGCTTTTCACGTGAATATAAACAACCCCTTAAAGCATCATGAACTCAAGCGATTACCATCTCGAATAAGGAGCAGTCCTCAGGTCACCATATTCCTGCCTCCGTCAGGAGGCCAATTTTCTCGACCGACGCTTTAGGCTTTTGAGTCTTCCTACCTCACAAATCTGAGGACCCTTACGGCTGTGGCCACGCTTAGTCTCCTGCTGCTTGTGTGGACTCTTGTTCGCCAGGTTTAAGCTTTGGAAGGGCACCTGATGATTCTGTTGTCACATGTTACATCAAGCAACAGGGGATGATGTCATGTCTAAGTATCTCCATTGGAATGCGCTTAGGGGGCGCCCATTATGCGTCTTCATTGCGTTGGATTTTTTTTAGAGCGCAGCTCTCAGGCCTCATTCACACAGCCGGCGTCTCTCCCATCCCGGCACCGTCACGGGAACACGCCGGGGCGGGGACGCGACGGCAGGGTGTACGAACTGGTCCGAGCAGGCCGCGCAAGCAAAGCGACGGAGGCCGCGACGGCAGGATCGGATTGGATCGGATTGCTTATTTATTCAACTTAAATTACAAAATAAAGAGATAATTGTGCCTGAACATCAGTGCGCACGTTTCTTTTTTTTGTAAATTAAGGATTTGCGTCTGCTATAAGCAATTCCCGCCGAAAAGGAACAAGGAAAACAACAAAACAATCGTTGGCTCACTGTTGGCAACCGAACAATGAAATATCTTCCAAACTTAGCGAAACTTTTCTATTTTGTGATTGGTCGGTTTTCGATGACGGCGGGACTCCGTCATCCGCCGGGACGCCGGGACGACGGTGCCGTAGAGCAGCTTCCTACGTCGCCCGGCACCCGGCGCGGCACAGCTTTCCGGCGAAAACCGGGCCGAAAATCCTCTCTCTTGACGGGAACGCCCCTCGCGACGGTGACGGGGTGGGAGAAACGCCGGCTGTGTGAATGAGGCCTCAGGCGCCAGTTTCCGGCTTGAGCGGCGTCGCCGTCGCGTCGCCGTCGGCGTCGGCGTAACCGCGCGGTGCATGATGGGTAAATTTCTCCGCTAAATTTAGCGGAAAAATTTTTCCGCTAAATCTAGCGGGAAATTGTCCCCGCTATATCTAGCGGAAAATTTTCCCCGCTAAATTTAGCGGGAAATCTTCGCCGCTAAATCTAGCGGGAAATTTTCCCCGCTAAATCTAGTGGAAAATTTTCCCCGCTACATCTAGCGGGAAATTTTTCCCGCTAAATTTAGCGGAAAATGTTCCCCGAACTAGCGGAAAATTTTCCCGCTAAATTTATTGGAAAATTTTCCCGCTAAATCTAGCGGAAAGTTTTCCCCGCTAAATTTAGCGGAAAAGTTCCCCCGCTAAATCTAGCAGAAACTTTTCCCCGCTATATTTAGCGGAAACTTTTACCCGCTAAATCTAGCGGAAATTTTTCCCCGCTAAATCTAGTGGGAAATCCCCCCCCCAAATTTAGCGGGCAATTTTTCCCGCTAAATTTAGTGGAAAAATTTTCCCGCCATATTTAGCGGGGAAAATTTTCCCCTAAATGGGAGGCGAGCAGGAGAGGAGGAGGGGCAGAGCCTCTCTGTACCTTCCCCTTCTCCTCCTCAAGAGCTGCGAACTAATTCGGCGTTACAGGGAGTTAAACGGCTTTCATTTTTTTTAATTCATTGTTATAAACGGCCGGCACTTTTGACGAAATTGTATGGTTTTAGCTCTTTGTACAAGTTGAAACTTTGTGTAATCGATCGTTTTGCAGGTCAGTTTATATGTATAATTAGAGTAAAAGGATATCACTTCGGCGCTACTCTGCTGCCATTGCATATATAAAAAGAAAGAAAATATATTTTTGGCAAAAAGGTGTTGTTTTGTTGTTCTTGTTCTTCGCTTCTTCCTTCTTCTTCTTCTTCTTCTTCTCTCTCTCTTCTTCTTCATCTTCTTCGTTTTGTACGAGACGAGACAAGACGAAGGTGACAAATTAAACGCCACGGCGAAATTATTACCTAATGGTACATGTCCCCTTCTCGTTTGTTTCTCACTCGACCTTTAACATAAAAGGGGTCAGCACCCTTGGGAGGTGTCTGTAATTTCTGCAAGAAGAGAGCTGCGCACCCGTCATTTTTGCAGCGCTGAGACCGCGCTTCCTGTGCCTCCTGTAATTGTGCATAGGTTAGTACGAAGCCGTCATTGTCCTCGCGCAGTGGCCGAACTTCGGGCGCCTGGGAGGCCGAAGAGCCGAGCCTCGAGGGTGGGGCTGCTGGTGGCGCGACCGAGGCGACCAAGCACACGCCCCACTGGATGAACCGCGGGCGTGTCTCGACCGTGGCGAGAACTCCAGACACACGCGGGGTCCCGTCGATCACATCGGCACCATTAGGTCCCGCACGGGGTCAGTAGGGAATCACGCCATTTCATAAGCTGCTCTGCGTCTCTGGACTGGAGGTCCATACTTTTAGATTTTAATGTGTAAACGAACGCAACAACATAAACTCAAGATTGTGATTCGATTTTGCTTGCTGCGTTCTTGGATAGGGCATCAAAATGTAGCAATATTTTTGTCATTCTGAAGATGTTCGGCAAGTTTAGTTTTCTGTAGAAAGCGTAGATCGTCTGATTTTTGCGTCATTTTCGAAAGACGTATGCCACATAATTAATGAAAAGGCTAAAATATATTTTACCTGAAAAACGCCGTCGACGCTACTGTACACAGCAAGTAAGAAGTTGGACATAGTTCAAGATCAGCTCGCTTTCTATGGGCAAAGTGTTTACTCTGCCACCCCCATTTCCTCTGTCCCCTTTTATCTTTACATTTTCTTCTGTCTGCCTCTCGCTTCTGATTCTTCAAGAAAAATAAGGAGGGAAACCCCCCCCCTCCTTTACTGTATACTTCACTGACAGGCTCCCGTCTCACTTTGCTCCAGATGGTTATATCTTATTTGTGATAAAAGTTCAGAAGCTACACACTCACAAGAAGACGCTGCAGGCAGTTCCCCGGACGGCGTCTTCTTGGGAAAGTCTTGAAATCGGCAATTCTGTATTGCTATACTCCATTCTGAAAAAGTCAGAAGAACGATAGACCCATGCGGCGGGGTGAACGAAAAAACAGTGAGTACTCCAGATGTAAACAAGCCACTCGTGAGGCAGCTGCATTGTAGGCTGAGAACTAAAGGGGCCTTCCCTTCTCAAGCAGCAACAAGCCATCTCTTCGTTAGTGAGAATAGCAACGTTTTCTAACTTGATGGGGGTTTATACGTGATACAGTCATGTCTCGTTTATATGAATCCGGATAATATGGATACCCCGCTATACACGATTTTCAGGGGCAAATTGGAAAAATACATACATTTTTGTCTCGTTATTATGGACAACTCACATTATGGACGATTCTTTGGAGGAACGGAGATGTTCATATTAACGAGATCTTTCGCAGGTGGCGAACTTGACTCGAGTACCGGCGGATTCAACTTGCCCCGAAAGAACACTCCCAGGAGCCACACTGTTTAATCACCAAACATGGCGTTAAAATAGTAGAACTGTGTACGTATTAATTGTACAGTTCTGCTATTTCCCTGAATAATTGAAGGAATCACTCATGCATGATGCGAACGTTGCGGGAGATGTTTTGGGCTCACTAATTAATCATGCGGTTTGGAATTTACAATTTCGCATCCATGTTCTTATGTGCGAAAGGATGTTTAAATATAAAACTAAGTGAATAAGGCAATTAAGTGGCAGAAAATTAGGGACATGATTGTCTTCTCGATTTATTTGTTAGGTGGTTCAACATCTATAAAGACCGATGTGAAATTTGAAAGTACCATATTTTAATGGTTCTATATCATCCTTTGTACATTATATACTAAGGAAGGTCGTAGCACCCTTTTAGAACAATACAAATCGTAAACATACAATAGTCGGCTAAGCTTTCCTGAAACGTGTTCAGCGCTTCTCCGTTCGCGATAATGATCAATGACTTGCTCAGCACACTATTGGAATACCTAAAAAGGCCGCTGCTGTGAAACAGTGACATGCATTGTGGTCAATACAAGAGGATATGATATAGCTCATCACTCTCTCATTCATTATGTATGCATGAAACTTGAATGTTTAGTGAAAGCACTCGTCCGCTGCCTGGTTCCGTATGTGCGAAATGTGCAGACTGCTTATGTGTGCAAGACATGCACCAAATGTGACATAATGATCGACGAAATCCCAACGTGCCTGCAGTTATGTATTCCAGCTGTTTTTATATGTGACTACGGCTTAAGACTGTGAACCTCGTGCACTCAGGCTCCAATCATTCATTGATGGTAGGGGAATTGAACGAATATTTGAAATAATATTTTTGGTGACATTTTTATGGTTTTGTCATATTTGTTACCGGAGGGTCAACGCGGTAAATAAATAAAAAATACCACCAACATCATAACTATCCATTCGAGCAAGCGAGGCTTGGTTACAGAGCTATGAGGCTTTAGGATCACTAACAAAAGATCTCGCTGAGCCTTCGCCCCATCACTTGATCGCTTGAGTCAATTTCGGTCTAAACCTTCGCAAGCACTTGAAACGCCAGTGTACATCTTAATTCATGTGAGACGAATGAATTTGTTGTACATAAAAACGCCCTCAACTTGTTTTGTTTACTTCTCTTTTGAAACAAATTTACGTCCAAAGATAATTGGAGAAACCTTCAGATATATCCGTGTTTAATAATTTCATTGACACCATCAGCCCAATATGTAAACAAGGCGGAGACGAACATGGTTCCCGTTCCTAGTTCACTCGCTGCCCCACAACGGTATTCATTTTGCCATTAGCGTGAGCAGCTCACCCGCCTTCCCCATGAGCATACCCGCGGTGTGCGGCTCACCACGAAAACTTTCTTCGAACTCTCCAAAAGTTCTAAATGTATCGCGCCTACAAAACCGGCAACAGCAACATCAGCCGTGGCGTCAACGACAGGGGCAGTAAAGAGGGGATCGCGTGCGCCCTCGACCCAGCGCTCTCGCGAAAATAAACAGCTACTACAATTCGCTCGACAATGTAGCCCTGTTTTCCGAATCAGTGGCTTTCAAGGCTCCAACCTCGGCAGCCACACAAGCAGCAAGCCCGCTCCCGCGCAGCTTCCTCAGTTTCTGCGACGAGCGTGCTGCGTAACTTCCGCTGCCTGGCGAGATCGCTCACTCGGCAGCACGTGAAGGGACGGGGAGTCGGTCCGCAGACCAGTGTTCCGTGATGTGCGCGGGCGAGCGTGAAATTAGGATGCACCCCTTCGGCGCCCTCCCCGTCGAAGCCCGGACACGCGCAATCGCCTCATAACGGAGCTGCGTGCCCGCGGTGAAGCGCCTTAATTCCGCGCAGCGGGACCTGCCGCCAGCTACAGTAAATCCATCTTAATATAAGCAACCACCGTCCCGCTATGCGGAATGGGAGGTTTCTCCTGCGCGCGAGTTTGCAGGCTGTAGACGCAAGCGACTGCTGCTCACCAACAACAAAACCACTACAATCAGTAGTTTAACTGTCTCTCACGGCTCTTTCAGTACACTAGACCAGTTGGCGCTGGGGTAAAGGTTGTTGCGCCGATTCATATAAGATAAGGGTGCGTTCTCAGCGGGCAGCCAGCCAATTTACCAAAGTACTAAGAAAGACACAGCATCAATATTGAACCAAAGGAACCATCTAAATGCTATATCAACCCTACCGTTTACATAATAATATTACAAACTTTTCGCTAAGAACACTAAGATAGTTCTGCCTGCATCTCCAGCAATCAGGTAAGGAATACACTCGGTGTGCGAACCAACGCAACCTCTCGTATTTTAAGCCGACGCGAATGAACCTGGTAATGCGACGCATTCGCTTTATGACGTTGCACGAGCGCGAGAAAGCTATTAACCGACCGCGCCTCACAATATAAACAGCGTGATCACCCATTTTAAAGTTTCCAACTCGTTACGGTGTCGTGCACTCTTGTTTGCGTGCCCTGCGCGAGTGGTTTTCTTGTTTAGGACACAAACATCCGGACGGGGACTGTCGGAAGAAGGGAGAGTTCGGGACGACGTGTTAATGATCTCCCGTAATCACGGTGCGTGGAAATTAATCGCCGTTCAGCGAGCCCCGATGTGCAGCAAAGTTGTGTGTTTAATGTTTCGTTCACTGAATCGAGATCGATTCTGTTGCGGAATTTCTCGGCTCAGTGGCGAGGTATGCGGTTCTAACGCTCTAAACTTTCAAAAACTCTCAAGGCGCGTACCAACTTGGGGAGATTTGGGGCGTGAATACTCGAATTTCGATAGTATTGATATCTTGCCGTGAAATGTTCAAAATTAATGGGTAAGTTCGAGGAAATCTATGGATTTGTTTTACGCTTTGAAAGGGTTCGATGTTGGACGCCTTTTATTAGTTATTTTTGGTAAATTATAGCTAAAATGTACTAGCCAAAAGCAAGATGTTTTTTAAGTTGTTCATTGCCATTAAGCGATGCAGCAAAAAGCAGTTTTGTACATAAATACAGGCGGCAGCAGAAGAAAGAAAATGTGTTGTTGATGTCCGTGCACGCTAGCTATAAATTGTCTAAAAACAACGACAAATGCCAGACCTGCCCATGCAGTCTAAGACGGCCATGTAAGCTAGGTAGCTATAAACGAAGGGACATGTGTTTTCTCTTATGAATTATTTTATCTGTGGTACTCAGTAAGTCATTTAAAAAGCAGTTCAAGCAAGTAATGCACTCCGGCACGTTGACTGTTGAGAACCTGTTTTTTTTATGACTATATTTGAGTTCTATGTTCTTTCATAGCAACAAGTCCAACACGACGACCGCAGAGTCGCAGGGATCACGGATGCAGACAATGAGAAGGAAGCTGATTTTTTCATTTAATCTTTAATTCACTTTCATGAAACAAACTCAAGTCTGCAATCCACACGTAACCAAGTTTTCTTCCTTTCTTTTTTTCCTTAAAAAAGACGTTGTTGCATTTTGTTTTGCCACGAGTACAAACTGGAATAATTCCTGTATTTTTTTCCCAAAACTTGGGAATTGATAACAAGAAATATGCCAGAAACGTGAAAATTTTTCATCGACGTAACAGAACATGCTGGTTTTTTTTTGTGTTTTTTTAATCTGTTGTCAAAGACCCAAGCTAACTAAGGACCAAAACATTAGACGTTAAATATATTTTATTTCAACAAATAAAGTATGGAGACATAAAATTCGCATTGTGCTTCCAGCTTCATTGTGTGTTTATTTATGAGAATTGAGCTAGGAAGGCAATGCTGCACATGATGAATCTTATAAATGATCGTTATGATCGTTATAAACTATTATTCCCGACAAATCGGGAATCGTGGTTTATAACGATGAAAAGGAGGATCTCTTGGAAATTCACGTTTTAAACACGCAGAGAAGTATAAACACCTAGGAGTAGGGCTGAATGAAGGAAAACAATACTTGGAAGAACGGCAAGAAAATATGCTAAAGAAAGAAAAACGTACTGCGTCAAAAATGAAGCATAGTACACTATGGAGTTACAATAAATATGAAATTGTTAGCGGAATATAGAAACAAGTCATGGTGCCGGGGTTGTCTTTTGGCAGTGCGGTATTATGCGTGAAATCTGAAGTCCAGGCGAGCTTAGAGACCAGGCAGAAAAAGCGTGGGCAGACTTGCATTGGGGGTGCATGGGAATACAACAAATGAAAAAGTGCAGGGAGACATGAACTGGGCATCTTTCGATGTTAGAGAGATTATCACTAAGCTGAAATTTGAACAAAGGCTAGACAGAATTGAAGATTGACGATGTGTGAGAAAGGTATTTAAGCATCTATACATGGGAAGTCTGAACACTACGGACAAACCGAAGCGCATAAATGTTTTTAAAAAACATTTATGCGCATCGTGCACTGCCTCTAGTTCTACGCAGTGAACTTGTGGGGCCCATTAACCTTATACGACTCCCGACTCGATCAAACCGCGCTCCAGTCACTTCCAAGGAAGTGACACAGCACTGCAAATGCAATCAAACAGTTTACCAAGTCAGATTCCGTCTCCAAATTCCCGTTTCTCGGTGACATCTTCAGCTCTCCAAGCTCAAGACCCGAGACCAGTCCTTAACCTCAACATTGAAGACTCTCTCTATGAGGACCTCCCCTAGCTTTATCATTAAGTAGCCCCCGAGCCCTTTGTCTCCCGCCCTTCTCGCTCCTATCGAGGATGTCATGGCATAAGGCCACCGGCGAGCTTCGAGGCATACGGCGCCGGTCTGGCGAGAAATGCCAGCCCGATTCTGTAACGCGAACCTCTTCGCACCAACGGATGTTCGCCGGTAGACAGAGGAGCATGCAATTCTTGCAGCTGTAGACGTAACGGGCTACAAAGGGTCCCGGACCGGCGGGGAATGTCGGCCTTGGCGCTGGAAACGTTGGAGGAGTCAGTAAGTGTTCACACCGGCGGAGGATGTGGGCCTCGATACCGGACACGTGGAGGCAGAATTAAAGGTTCACAAACTCAACTCCCAAATTCTTAACAATTTCCAGCAATTCCTCCCCAACCGTCGGTCCCATTCAATCTGACGTGCTAATACCCACCTCCCCATCTTTTCCCCCATCAAGCCAGTAAAACATAGTGGAAGACAAACAAAAAGTATCACTCGCACCACGTCAGGAAAAGTAACACAAAAAGAAAGCGAAAAAGCTCAAGACATCGAACAGCCAGGTGTATCCAAAAATGAAAAACAAAGAAAGGCGTGTTTCTGAAGGCCCCAGGCACCAAGCCAGAGCGAGCAAAAAGGACATGAGACAAGGCACCGGGAGAAGAGATAAGTCAATCGTGTTTTTAGAGCAGCTGGTGCCTGGATACTTGTTGGCCGGCAACCACGGGAAGCGAAGGCGCCGTCCGCTAACCCAAACAAACAGGGACTACAAGAGAGACGGGGGCAGAAGCAGCTAGAGAATAGAAAAGAGACGGGGAGGTCGGGGATCGGCGATAGAGAAAGCAGCGAACTGGACTGTCGAAGTGGTTCAAGGGACACGAGCCTTCCAGAGTCGAACACAGTGTAAGCGGATCCAGCGAAGAGAGTCGGTATATAAACAGGCACACATAAGGCAGGACGTGTTCTCCATCCGGTGGCTTACTCAGACCACATGTGTCTGCCCTCCGCTTTGTGGCAATTCTCATGGAAATAACTGAAACTGGGAGAACTAGATTTTGAAGTCAACTTCTTGGTTAATTCTTGATATGAAAGCTGGCTTGTGCTTCTCCGCCTCCCCTTGTTTACCTATAAGTCACCACGTGGTTCTTATAGTATAGTAATATACTTTAAGAAAATAAAAGTCTTGCGGTGTTCCTTTGTCCGATGCAAGAATGTCTCTAATCAACAAGAGGGAATAGAATTCCAAGCACAGCTCTCGATTCATTCTGCAACTACGCCAAAGGCCCTAGCGAAAAATCAAACTTGGGAACATTTTGCATTTTTTCCCCACTTATTAAACAATTTAATATTAGGATTGGCGAACTCCGCAGTTCCCAGAGTGCTTCGCGCTGGAAAGCTTAAAAGAATATGAAAAATTATATACAAATCAAGAGATTTTACGTTTCAGCACTACCGCTCTAATCTTCCCCTTGTCCACATATTTCTTTTTTTAATCAGTAATAAATAACGCGATAAATATTATTAAAGAATAAATAACTCGAATATCTTTTTTTGTGCATTACAAGAATAATAAAAAAAGATGCTCATCATTCCCATCTCCCTGAATACCGTTTCAAAAAGTGCTAAGAAAACATCGTAGATGTATATATAATCGATAAAAATTAATACTGCAGGATATGAAACTTCCGAAGCATGAAGTGTAAGATGTGTAAGAAATTTGGTGCAATAAGGTGAATGACTTGGTTGCAAACTTGCACTTGTGACAGTGGTTGCTTGCATATTCTAGCAGATGAATAGTTTCCTCAAGATCGGTCCCAGCTCTTCGTGCGAGAATTATCTAGCACTCTGAACATTGTTATTTTGCATTCAACTACAATTATTTGCATGCTATTTACCCACAACCAACCAATGCGCGGCATACTCAACACTTCGCTGAACGAGGCGGTTAAAACTCTTAGGCATGCCGTGGCAGCGTCCAGGAAACGCCATCTTATAGCTTGAGAGGAGGCTTTCCCCGCACAATCCCTGTCCAACGAGCGGGGGCCCGCCTCTCAACCGAGCAGGCGCTTGACAGATTGCCCGATCCGGGCATCTGGCTCGCCATTAGCACAGGCGTCTCTCTTCCGATTGAAATAAATGAGTCCCGCCGATGCCAATAGCCGACCTACAAACCAACCAACGACGAGAAGGCACGCCGCTGCTGCCGAAGTACGACCACGGACTCCCATCGAAGAAAACGTCGGGCTTGTTGGGCGTCGACCGCCAATGACTCCGACGTCGTCATCGGTATCGGGACGTTCATCACCTGCCAGAGTTGTGCTTTGTCTTCTCGCGAAGTGTCACATGACAGTTCGTCTTCGGTTCGACCTGTGCCTATTGTGCTTGTGACAGTCTCTCTTTGACGTGTTGGCACGACGTCTCCACTCGTGTTCACACCCAGGAGACACGTTTGTATGTGTCACCTCCACTGACAGAGTGGCGCGATCTAAAGGAATGTGTTGATGGTCGGCTCTCCCTTCTGCGTCGCCGTAACAGAGACTTTCTTGATGCGTGCAGTTGTAGCGAGAGAGCCATGCAAACAAGGGGAACGGATTAATCGACGACGCTTGAAAGGGCCAACTGAAGGCGGAAACTTACGGAGAAGCGTGCGGGCCGTGAGCAGGGTAGACAGATGTCGGAGATGAATTTTAGCAGTCAATTACAAATGGTCCGCGATGGTCACTCCTCTATGAACTTGAGCCTGGAGGTCCTGAACTTTGTTCACCGAGGTAATTGCACCCACGAGATGGACAAGAAGGCGGACACTTACGGTCTCACTCTTAAATATGATATATATATATATATATATATATATATATATATATATATATATATATATATATATATATATATATATATATATCAGTTGGTCTTTCGTGCAGACTGTAAAACATAAAAACAAAAATCCATAGAATGCATTGCTTCGTATGACTTTCTTCTCAATTTAGTGTTTTTTTCTTTTTTCGCTTAATTTTTAATGTTGAGTTGCCTGTATTTCATAACAGAAGGAGCGTTGCTACCTTCCAGATTTCATGTGGCACTCGAAGCGAGTAGCTTTGGAGAAACCGCATTCTTGAGGCTTAATTATAACTGGTAACTGCTACGATAAAAAAAAAAGGAACAGATGTTTTCCTTGCTCCATTTCTGGCGTGATCTCATCATTTATTGCTGTGGCCGCGTATCAGCAACAGTCGTGCATCCGAAGCTAGAACTTGATAGTATTAGAAGAAGTAGGTGAATTCATGTCAGATGAGGAGATCTGAGAAACAAAACATTAGCCATTCGCTTCTGCAAGACCATGTTGCTAAAATTGCAACGCACACAATGCTTTAGTTGAAATTATTTTAAGCCTTTAACATAGTTGGAGTTTGGTTCCTCTCTAATGTGCTCATAACTTGGCCGTTTTTTTTTATATTTTCCTGTAACAAGTTTTGGAGCATAGCTGCCTCCGTTGCGCCTCCCCCACAGAAAAACCTAACCCATGTGCAAGCGAACTAAACTGAAACAAAAAAAAACTAAACCATCTCTGAATAAGCCTGTGGCTATACATATCTCCCTGAGGCGAAGTAATCCGCACAAGCGGTTTAATCCAGCGGATTAATCCGGCAATTGTTATCTGTCGTCGTCATCATGCTGCAATGCCGGGGGCTATGAGTCCCCCCCTTATCCGGGATTACGCTCACGCACCACGTGACTCCTAAACAAAATGGCGACGGCCGCCGCAATTTAACGCCCCCCCCCCCCCCCGGTCCTCCACCCTTCGCTTTCCCCTTCAAACGGACAGACGGGCGCCGCGCCTTGTCAAGCCACGTGAGTCACGGTCGTGATTTGCTCCTCCGTTCGATTTTCGCCAAAGAGGGGCACAGCCTCTTTCTGGCGGCATAGGCGCACGCGCGTGTGCCGACTTCGGAGCAGCGGCGCCGAACAAGGCGCTTCATGAAGCCTCATTACGGAGATGTATGGAGGCAGTGCTGAGTTCCTGCGCCTCTACACATATCGAGAATGCCAACCCTGACTTACGACAGACCTGCGGAACCTCACACCACGACACCAGCCTGCCGTGTAAAAGAGAATTTCATGGGCTAACGAACCTCACGTAGTCGTGTTGCGCGTAGCCTTCCAATTGGTTCGTTGGCTATACTTCACCTCGCGTCTGTCGGAAGGACCACTCGAACAGTCAAGCGTATCCGCGCACCCAAGTGAAGACTGAGAATATCAACACGGGATTCCCATCACAACCAAGAGAGGAAATCACAGCAAGCCTATGTTCACCAAACCCAACATTTCGGTGTTCGCTTCATTTGTAAAGAAAAAGCACGCGCCATACGCACAAACACTCAAAATGGTACCGACCAGACTTTCTGGCGTCTCAGCTAGTCTCAACCAACGGTACTCTAAACGGTTGTTTATATCTTTACCATAGGACGCGCTACAGCGCTGTCACAGCTACCGGTGGCGCGCAGTTCCATGCACGAGGGCTCATTCCGCTCTCGTGAGGCTGAGCACGGCCGCTACATCACCCTCTCCCGAGCGCGGGAGAGGGTGAGCTAGCGGCCGTGCTCAGCCTCAGCGAGAGCGGAATGAGCTCCTCGTCGCATGGAGCTACGTCTAGCTGGCCGCATCCAGGCTAGCTGTGACAGCGCTGTAAAGCGCGTCCCTATGGTAAAGATATAAACAACCGTTTAGAGTGTGTTGAATGACTGCCTTCATAGCTCTGTGGTTAGCGCGTCTGCCTGCTGATCAAAGGGTCAACGGTTCGAATCCCAGCCGGCGCCGGTCTTTTTTATTTATTTATCGACCCGCGGCGTAAGAGGTTAGATAGCCATGATAGATAGATAGATAGATACATAGACGAAAAGTGCGTGAAGTATCCAAAGAATGCTATTCGCATTAAAAACGCTATCGCGGCAGGTTTCTCCAACGACATCCCAAACACGTGGCTCTCCCAAGCCCCCCCCCCACCCCATAATGCCTTCTCCAAACATCATTGCCGCCTGCTTTGTTCGCGACGTATATGATGTCATCGACGGCTTCCCATAAATCATCAAACATTTCCCTATTCCCCTAATCTCGGGGGACAGATAATAGGGCCGATTTTTATTGCTTAATTTATTTACATATTTATCTCGTTTTATTCTTGAGTTTACTTTTAGAGCGATCACCGTGGTCGTGCTGCAACTTCAGAAGCGATTTCGCTCCGATAACTACCGTCGGTCAGCTGAACGGGCAGAGTAGCTGGCGACAATGGCAGCAGACGTCGCGCGCTTCATGACGTCACGGGACAGCTCTGCCGCTTGGGGCGCCACCCCACGACCTCGCTATCAATCAGGTGACTCCGTCGTTTCGTTTTAGTCCACAAATTCGAATCGGGCGCCATTGCTGTCGAATCCGGCCAATTACGCTCGCTCTGCCGGGCCCTGCCCTCGTGAGGGAGCGGGAGTGATTCAGTGGGGCGAACAACGGGACAGCGCAGGGTGTTTCCGAAACGGGACGGGGATGACGTCACACTTCCGTCGCCGACACGACACGTGCGACACGCCGGCGGGACGGGGATCAGACGGCCCTGTGTTCGGTCCACTGGCTCTTCCTCATTTGCGTTGCTCCGCGCACAATGCACAGCGTTGGTGGCTCTGTGCGAGCACGTCCTCAGCGCAATCGCCCTACTGTCGGATTAAAAGCGCCCTCCGTGAGTGAGCGTTGTGGAGGCGGTAGAGGCAAGAGATGGAGAATATGAAAGCCAGCCGCCAATCGCCAACTAGGATGCCTAATTACTGATATTTATTTACTACTCTATTTTTATGGTTTAAAAAATGAGACGTTACGCTTCACGATTTTTTGCATGGGCAAAGTATACACATTTTCCACAAGGGCGCAGCCAGCTTCAATGACGTCACTTCTGGTATTCTGTAAAACATCGTTTTGATCTCTCCACGCCGCTGGAAAGTGTTAACGGAAAATGCGTGATTGTCACACAAGGCATGTTTCGCCTCACCTATATTTGCTCGCATATTGCAGGTTGAAATGTTTTGTTATTTTTTCTTCCTTCATACCAGATACGGAACCCACGCTGACTACGAACGACAGGCAACAGAAAACGTCTATACGCACTCTTACGCTCACAAAGAACCCAGAGGGCTCCGAAGGTCAGTGATGTCCCCCCCCCCCCAATATAGAAGGACGACTTTTTTAGAGTGGAGTCAAATAAAATATTAAAATAACACACTAGCCACTTTAGAAGTATCGAGATATTGAGGCACCTCTGATCTAGAAGTGAGTACGGCCCAACCATAACATAAGATAATGTCTCGTATACACCTGTACATACCTATTAGGGTGAGAAGCTTTCGGAGTGGTTGAGCTCATCCTGCTAAGGTGCTCTCCTTTTTTATTTAATAAACTTGCATTTGTTTGGAAATTATCTACTCCTGGTTAGGATGCGAGGCACTGAACCAAACTAGGTCTTTTTCCAAAACTTACGTATGCTTGTACCACGATAGTAACGTACTTTGTTCATCTTCATAGGTTCATTTAGGATATATCCCACACAACTGACTAGCCCGAGCACTAGTAGGGGCAAAATAGGTACAAGGTAAAAAGACGCGTTTGAATCATGAAAACGAGGGCGACACAGTTAACGTAATAAGGCAAATACACGTGTGAATGGGTATGGTACACATGCGTAAATATATCGCAGCGTCAAATGATTACAGAAACCTAGAAAAAGACAGAAGACAACTCCTAACATACAAAATAGTCTATATATAAAAGTCCTCAAAATTAACAATAGGTAACATCCATTGCGCTGCAGTTTTTAGTGTCAAAATGCTATGTTATGTTTTGCAACCCGAGGGCACGACTAAAGATAATCCGTGTAGTTAAGCCAGGATCAAACTAATACTTCATCAAATGAAAGCTAGGTTACTATTATCAATTGAACAATTGCAGAAAAAACAGGCTAAAACGCGTATTAGCCACTGTTGTTAATAGAACTAAGCGGTACGCATAATGAGTGCGCACGAGCTTCGAGAAGGTGTACACATATTTTCTCAGGCAGAGAGCTTTTTCTTTTTTTTCTTAATTTGCCCAGTGGCACCAACGAGTGACACGTCCGCATCGTGACAGTGCTAATATGTAATAGATTCCTAAACGCTGAAGCAAGACAGAAATCAAATATCAAACTTGGAACGACACGGCTCTCCCGAAAGGAAGAGTTAATGAAGTCCCTCTCCATTCTTTGACTTCACACGGCAAAGCAGAACTACTGAGGACACTCAAGGCAAAACCTCCTCAACGCGTGCGCCCTAAGCCTAGCACGGTTGCTCTCCAGAAGGCACGGAGGGGCAACACGATCAAAAGAAAAAGCAGAGGTAAAGGGATACGCATAAAGAACTAGTAGAAGAGGAGGACAATTTATTAAAATAGTCGAGCGTTCGGTTATCTTTTCTGTTTCTTCTTCCTTCCTTGTTCAGCTGGTTCCACCCGTGATGTATAATAACCAACTAGATCAGCTCATCCCTGTAGTTAGTTATCTTTATAGTTACATGAGCATCTATTTTGTTAATTTCAACCTCCTCAACCCGTTTACTTAAAGTTAGCACGGTTTCTCTCAAGAAGCATGAAGGAGGCAACACGATTAAAAGAAAAAATCAGAAGCAAAGGGATACGCATAAGAACTATGTAGACAGAGGAGGACGATTTATTACAATAATTGGTAGTCCACCGGACGGTTCTCTTTTCTGTTTCTTCTTCCTTCCTCTGTTCATCTGGTTCCACCCGTGAAGGGATACAAGCATGACTGTGCTGGCAAAGAGTGTTAAGCATAGAATGTGCGATAGTCATTCCAGGGAAGAAAAGAAGGGTGTCTCAACGGCACCGCCTACCGAAGATTCGCTTTCATTTCTGACACATGCCGTAAGGTGGCGATACATGACTGGAAGGGCCGCGAAGCGCGCCACGAATGAACTCGCTCTTGCTTGGCACGTACCACCGAGCCTGGATAGCTCAGTCGGCAAAGCACTTGGCTCGCAATCATGGTGGTGAGTTCAAATCCTGATGGGGGACTAAAGGCCTTTATATGGTTCCATATCTGCGTAACGCCTTTCGGTGTCGGATTTTCGCTACAACCGGCCGCTACAGCCGGCCGTTACAAGGGATGTCCAAACAGGATACTTCAGAACGAGTGAGGCGTCGATTCTCCTCCATATGAAGTGAAGGTTGGAAGTCCGGCAGTCCGTCTTCCGTTTGGACATGCACCAGGCAAACATCACGGCTTCCCTCCTCGTCTCCTCTGCTTCTCTCTGACGTCGGTGCTAGTCAGACTTGACGTCATACGCCACATGCCAATGGCGTGCCTCTTCCCTGTCCATCTGTTGTGCCACGCCATCGCATCCTTCCTTTTCCCATATTCTCGACTTCAAGAGCAGCGGAGGCCTTGAGCGATTGACTGACAGCCAACAGAGCATGCGATGTCCGGACCAACGTGATGAGCATGCTCTAGGCCTCCGTGAAAAACACCGGCGGATTTCGGCGAAAAAAAAACTTTCCTCCCGGCAAAAAAAAAAGATATTGTTGCAGCCTTCTTAGTTCGACCAAATGAGATGAAATGCAGTAGCTCTACGGGAACATCGTTAGTGAAAAAAATTAGGAAAGGGAATGGTATGGTGATGAAATGGTTGTAATAAGCCGTACACACAGTCGAGGACGACGACAAGGACGAAGTATAGGACAACGTCGAGGACGACCTCCAAGACGAAGTCTAGGACGTCCTCAAGGACGACGTCAAGGACGACGTCAAGGACAGGGTGAAGGACGACGTCGAGGACGACGTCTAAGAAGTCGACTCTTTAGAACGACCTCAAGGACGACGTTGAGGACGACATCAAGAACGACATCTAGGAGGACCTCTAGGACACACTTGAGGACGAAGTCAAGTACGACTTCAAGCACGACGTCAAGGACGGCGTCAAGAACGACGTCAAGAACGACCTCTAGGACGGCCTCAAGTACGACATTTAGGACGAGCTCTAGGACGACCTCTAGGACGACGTCGAGGACGTCAGGTCGACGTCAGCTTCAGCCACCGGCGCTTACGAGCTCACACTAACGGAGCTTACGCGACCGGCGCTTAGAGCTTACTCGACCGGAGCTTACGCGACCGGGAGATTGCTCTTCAGCCATCATTGCTTCAGCCACGAGCACTTCAGCCACTGGCATTACGTGACCTTGATTACGTGACCTAGAGCGTGGTTTGGCCTACAAAGCTTCCGCTTTAAAAAACGAACGGAAGCGGATCGCCGCACTTCATATGGCTGAGAAGCGTCGCTTCACGCGTTCTTGAAGTGTCCAGTTTGGACATCCCTACAGCCGGCCATTACAGCCAAACGTTACGAAACGCCATGTAAATCGGTTGATAAAAGACGTTCAGTGTTGAAATTCGAGTTCCTGCCGCTGCTTTGCTCGTTCAGATTCGCTTGCTTTGAGTCCGTTTCTGCATCCTCACGGCGTTGGTTCGCACTCCAGCACAAACAAGCGGAACGAAAATTACTTTTGCGCCGACGGCCCCCGCCGCTAAAGAACCCTTTGCCAGAGTGAATCTCACGTGCTCTCAGAAAAGAACAGCCGTGGCAAACCGAAAAGAACGCTTTCCTTGAACTTGGCACGTCGCGGGTCGAGCCCCGCACGATGTCTGTCCCGCGCCACGCGAACACAAACCTGGAGAGGAGCAAGGAAGAAAACGTGGATCCCGATATAGACTGCCGCCGCCGTCGCTGCCGCACAAGAGCAGGACCCGAAGGGCTGCTGTCGTCGCCCATGCGTGCCTCTCCGACAGTGCTCTTTCTTATGCTCGGCCCTCGGGAACGCCCCCTTCCCGTGTGCTTGTCGCCCGGACCCCGCCGCAGCCGTAGCCGAAAAAAGAAGCTTATTTTGCTTTTGCCCGTGCCTCTTTTAATCGGGCGGGGTTCTAAAAGCCGAAATGGCTGTAAGCTGTGACAGCTGAAGGTTCGGCGTAAAACGACGAGATGGGAGCTGAATTTATCGAGTCGGGTTGTTGGGCGGGCTCCAAGCGCGCAGCAGTGCTCGGTTGCGTGAAAACCCGGTCGAGCAGAGCCGATGAGTTTGAAAATTTATAGTGCGTAGATGGATAAACGGAAAACCTTCCAGCACTGAAATATCTTCGGTCCCAGCCGTCCCCGACACTGGCGAGACGTTGATTCATTTCTGAGCTCTATAAGTTAGTTAAAAACCCACGTGCTTGTTTTTGTCCGAGATTGTGACGTCAGTTTTAATCCCTGGCGCTATTAGCCTCCATATTCTACTGTTACGCACGCTACTGAGAAGTAGAAAGTCTACGTTTTATTTTACCAGCAATGGCTACACCCGCGAGATAAGATTTTTTCATGCCGGTAATATAGCATGAGATCGCAAACTGCTGTCAAAAGTTTAAACTACGATCTTGTGCTTGTGGCGTTCACTGCGCAGCATAGCTGCAGGGATGATCTGTTCCTATTTCTACAGCGTTGGAACTTGGACAACTAAAGGCCCGCCTTTCTAATACAAACTAGAGTTCCTATTAGAATCCAAATACCTCTACCAAAACAGGCATCCACTCTACACCGTGTGGATTTCACTCTGGAACGTTCAGCGATTGAGACGCATGCCTATGAGGAGCTGGCGAATTATCTTGATTAATCATAGCCATTTCGTAAGTACCTTGCTTTCTTTCTCTAGCACTTGTATCAGTTCCATGTATTTTTATTCAGTTCCTTCCTCCGCTTCACAAAGAGCTCTTTCCTATCGCTACGGCGTATTTTCCCTTACCCATCGTTGCACATCTCCACTTTGCATCGTTCGTATCATTTCGTCTGATCCATAATCGTCTAATTACTTCTGATTACTATCGCAAGCGGATCTCGATAAAAACACTGGAAGGTATACTGAAATTTTAAAAATAACTAAGTACGCAAACTAAAAAGGCGAGCTTGCTAGGAACCAGGTTCAAAGCACTGAAGCTCGAGTCTTTGTCTTATTTTTAGGCTTAGAGTTCTGAATTCTTAGTAACAGTACACTTTGAGATCGAAGCACTTAGGCGAGAACAGACGGCTCCTCGCGTCACGCTACCCAAACCTTGTCATATCCTTTCAGGTGATGAAGCAGCTTCAGGAGAGCAGACTGCGGAACAAATCATACGTGGTTTGCTTTTCGAAAACAGCTTCACGAAAACAACTTTTTATAAGAGATACTTAACTATATTATTTAAATATAGCCCTGCACATTTTGACGCAAGATCATGTTACTTTAATTTTTATGTTTGTTTTGATTTCAGTTTCTGATCCTCAAAAAACACATAGAATAAATCGTTGTCGTTATCCTCATAACCAGCAGTTGTTAGATTCAGTATTAGACCACTCATAAAATTATTTACAAGAAAAAAACAAGCTGCACAATTTTACCAAAAACGCTACAAAAAAAAACTACAAAGCAAAACATTTGTATTTTGCTCCTTCTCATTCAATACAACCAAGATACCATTCACAACACAATAGGCGCTAAGACACAAAACACAAAAATCTTGAAGACCGATTGCGTTGCAGATGTATGTTGTGATCGAATGAAGTCACGGACAAAGATTTGTGCCGCTCGGTCGAAGAGGGCAAGCAGGGAGGGAAATGAAAGTCAGAGCAACGAACCAAGTCAGAGTGCACGGATCGAGAGTGATGAATAGAGCGGAGGAGAGAGAATGCGAGGAATCGGACTGGAGAGAGAGGGAGGGACGCAGCGAGTCATCAAGCCCGCAAAGTCCATTCTGTGCTAAAGCTCTCCAATGCGCCGCAGCTGAGGGAAGTAGATTCAAGCAGAAGCCAATGATTAGAAGCTGAACCTGAAGATCAGATAAAGGGGGGGGGGGGCGCAGTATCTTTGCATTTCGTTTATAAAGTTCCTGCACTCCGTTTCAGGACGACTTGCCATAGGCCGAACGCTACGGCCAATGGAGTCGACAGTGCGAAGCAAGCGGCAGCTCTACACAGGGGGAAGGCGCTACGAAGTACGTTGTCACGTGCCTAGCTCCGACGCTCCGGTTGCATATCTAGGGCCGTAGTCTTCGCTGCTTTCCAAGTTACGATTGATCTGAGTATATTTCTAAACTTTCCAGCAGTAAAGGACAACGTGAAGAGCGAAGAGACGAAGTGAGGGGGAAACTGGCGAGAAAGAAACAAGAACCGCGCGATGCGGGGCCACCGATGAAGTCCGTCTGGCGATCGTTCGACTCGGCTCCGAAGCCCGATAACGAATCGAGTGAGAGCAAGCTGATGAACTCGCCTCTTTTTTCCTGGCCACGATTTTTTCAGTTCTATCGTAGCTTTCAGCCGTGTTCGCTTGTTTGTAAAGGAGTGGGGAGACGGGGTGGGGAAGTTTAAAGATGTGTTCTTGCCTTTTCATACAAATTGTAAAAGACGAAAATAAACAGCGAACATCGATTTCTTGGAAGAACCGTTTCGGTGATGAAAATCCTGGAAGGGGTAAAGGTCAACTCGCATGAACAGCGCTGGGTGACGGTCTCCTTTTTGCAAGTTTCAGGATATGAGATTTAAGCTCCTTATTTTTAGCCGCCAACTAGCTAATTATCTTGCGAAGTCGGTGAAGCTGCTATCTGTTTTATTTTTCCCCTAATTGCTAGAAAGCCGCAAAAAAAAATCCCCATGTTTTTTTAAAGAAAAGCCTTTTTTGTCGTTTATTTTAATGATAGCTTTTGACGCCTGGTGTCCTGTAGTATGTAAAAAATGGCAATCGACAAAAATTGGCCCGTTAGGATAGGATGACTTAAAGTAACCGAAGAGACCAACCCTCGTCGTGACTTTGTTGCACTCACTTTATAAGCAAATGAGCACGTATCGAAGAGCCAAGCTCGCCCGCAGAGTGTTTCTACACAAAAACACGGTATCCGCAAAGAATAAGCCGCACCAGTATAGAGTTCTCACTAGCGGGTGCGTACACAATGCGTAGAAGAAGCACACTATATACGGTTTCTGACGATAACCCTGAAAGATCCATTCACGAGGGCATACGGCGAAAGTTCAGCAGCAGCAGCAGCAGTCCCGACCGCCGCGCCTCAAAACAGGGGACTAATTTCATTAGTCGGTGCGGACGGTAATTGGGTTATAGCGTAAGCGGCAATAACCCGGCGCCAAAGCGGCGGTGTCTCGGGCAGTGATTAGGCCGGCGCAGGCGTCGATTGCTGGCGCGTCGGCGCCAGCTTGCCTCGTCCCGGTATGGAGCCAGATTTCTTCTCCGACCGAGGCAATCGGCGGCCATGCCGTGGCCCTATTATAGACCGATCGGCCTGCACTGGAACAACTCGTCTGGTGAACACGCGCTCAAGAAATGTGCTCAGAAACCAAGCACAGACCAGCACCCGCATTTTGCTAAACCATCTGAGGAAAACTCATACTCATATCCTATCTCAGTATTTCAACTCACCGGCTGAGTAAGCTGGTGGAGCTGGTGAAATTCCGCCATAAGATTGACCAAAACGTTTGTTCGATATGGGTTCGATTTCTGTGGAACTCGAACCCGTCTCCATCTCACGTGAGACTCTGAGGAAAGTCTGAAGTCCAACCGGCTGCTAGGCCCGAAATCGTACTTGTCCGCAGCAAGTTAGCTGTGTTGACACTAATAATGCAAAACTATCGATAAAATGACTATGATACAATCGAGTTTTTTTCTCCCCAAAACTCTCAATCGTGTCGAAAGCTATCGACATTGGACTATCGATAGTACTAACGATAGGTTTTGGTCGACTCTCGATTCTATCGAAAGCTTTAAGAAAACTATCTAGTCTTACGAAAGTGAAAAAACTAGCCGAAAAGGGAATGATGACAGATATGTGCGGGTAGACAACGCGTGGTTCTGGGAAAAACAAAAGATTAAAAGGAAACAAAACATAAGTTGCATTCTCATACCATAAATTTAGAGGTAAAACAAAAAAGAATGAATTTTGCTAGTTTTCCTGCGTACATATTTTGCATATTCATGGAGTTCAAATATCAGACTCCGCACTTTATAATGCCCGCATCTTTAAAACTGAATAATATTCAGTATATTTTTTCTTGGAGTTGGGGAAAGCACTCGCTGAAGACATTTCGCATCTGGGTTTTCACAAGTTTGTTTCACCCTTGTCTTTCTTTCATTATTCAATTGTTACATATCACATATCATAGCCTTGACCATTGACAGCTCAAAATAAGCATTCTTCTAGGATCTCTTTTTTTTTCCTGTTGATGTTCGTTTATAGCAAATTCCCGAAAATTGGGAATTAGCTGTTGATAAAAGCAGTTAGGCTTGTATGCCTTCATATGTTGCCACTCATTGTTTGGTTCTATTTGGCAGATCTTTATAATGGTGGCTGGGAAAAGATTTACCGGATGGTATCAAATACAACTCTAAAAGTCAAAATCCGTCACATAATCTATAAATAAATATTTTTAATCAATAAATGTAACAGATTTTGTCGTAAAGACTTCAAATTGAACGTTACCAGATAAAGAGCTTATACCAAGGCAACATGGTTAGTTGCGGATGTTTTTAGTTGTTGTTTTTATTTTTAAATACAACAGGTTTGGAAACATAACGTTAATGGGGTCAAAAATAAAATAGAAAAACGAGTTCCCTTTGATCCAAGTAACGATGTTGTTGGTAACGAGGCATTATATCAGTGAAATAAGCTTGTGAATACGAAAGGCAATGGTGATTCCTTTCTTTCTCGCAGCCTGTTTGTTCGAGAGAAACAAAAAGTCATACTCTTTTCATCCGGGTAAATTATTTTCCCATACTTGCTCATTTGATCACCATCGCTAGCATCATATTCAAGCAGGGATCGGATTTACAATGCAACACGTAGTTTACTTATCAGTAAACTACACAGCAAACTTGTGCCTGTCTTAAAATATTACACCATCTTCCCGAGGGGAACCATAGGAGGATGCGAAGCATCGCGGATCGTTATTTAACGTGTATCACGCACTAGTGATCACACGAACGCGCGCCGGTACGAAACTCATCCAGATCGAAACGGGCGCGGGCGGTGAGAATCGAACCCAGGAGGTTACCAGCGCAAGCTTTCGCTCCACGCTCGAGTCGAGACGCGTTAGGCTCACTCGGCCACTTTCTCCCCTTCTTTTTTTTTTTTTTTTTTTGGCAAAAGAAGTTATGTAAGTGGATCATACCTTTTGCTGCATTTTACATTTACTGCGTTCGTGAGCTACTCCGAGGAGAAGGTTTAGTGTCAAAAGAAGCAACAAGTGCTCATTTGATTTTTTTTTTGTAGATGACGGCAACACAGTTTGCATGCTTGTTTCTGTTGACTGTTCTGATAGTTTGTTTTTATTTGCTGATACTTTCTCGTGATGTCCCTGAGCAATGATTGCGTTGTGTGTATTTTCATACAGCGGGAAGATAGGCCCCGATGGGCGTCTAGTGTCTCTGCTCTAGATGAGAAATTTTGCCAGTGCAATGCGACTGTTAGCTTGTAGTCTTGAACGTGCATCACGCAGTAGTGACTGCACGCCGGTACGATGCCCATCCAGATCGAAACAAGCAGGGGTGGGGATTGAACCCAGCATTCCTGGGTCCTGCAGCGAGAGTTTTCATTCCAAGTGCTCGGAGCTGTGGGGCGCAGAGATGGACAAAATATTTAAAACATATCAAACATACAAATACAAAATACTTCGACAAAAGTGTGTTCAATTACAAATTTAATTGCTCTTTTTAGAAAAGTATTTAAATACAAAATACAAATTCGAGAATATTTGATTATCTTGAAATACTTTTACAAATACATTTTGTTCCCCTAGTCTGACACCTTGAACTTACATTTAACACCGCATAATAAAAATGACGCTGCCAAAATGAAGAGTGGAGTCTATACGTATATACCAATAGTCATGTTTAAACAAAGTTTCAGCCATAAATATACCATTTTTGTGACAAGGTAAGTGCCATGTATTCAGTACGAGTTTAATCTGAAAGGCTTAATTGAACAAATAAAGCCTTTTCGACCAACATATTGTTAACGCGAACTCTTAAGAAATTAAGCCAGCCAACCATTAAGTCAAAATTGTACCACACCTGTTCATTCCTGGTTGCAAGCTTTATTTTTCCTTTTTCCGTGTTTATTATGATCAAAGCGCAGCAAGTTGCATGCTCTTTATGACTTCCATCGCAAGGAGTGTATAGATATCGCACTTTATTGCGGACAACAGTTGCCAAAATTATATTTGTGAAGTATTTAAAATACTAAATTTTCAGTATTTAAATACAACTCACAAATACTGTAACATTAACCAATGTGTAATTAGATACGAAATACAATGTTTGAAGTAGTTTAAATACGTCTATCAAATACTGCCCATCCTAGCGTTAGCTCACTCAGCAACCGACCTCCCCCCCCCTTAAAAAAACTTAAAAGATAAGTTGACACCTAATCTCTTGAATTACATACTTAAATTCAAGTCTGATTAGTACATTTTATATCTTCTAGGGTTTTAATTGGTGTATTTTTCACGACAATGACTCTTGGGTTGTCGTTCAGTTAAATAAATTTAATTAATAATTTAAAGTAGTCATTCGATTTAAAACATGCAGTTTCTTACTCTTGGTGACACGCAAATGTAATTCTAGATTAATTAATTTTGACATCAGTAACTGCAAAGTTTCAATTACTTTCACTAGTAATTCTGTCATGGTTTTGTCACGGTGAATCTTATTTATATGGACTCACTGACAGGAAAGAAAAAGCGCTGGACGTTTGTCTCCTTGCCCTTCTGCAGCTCGTGGAGCTTTGAAAGCCGCTGCTCTCGCATCGACAGTGCACCGTGTACGCAAAGCCACAACAGCACACGCGCTGTGGCTTTGCGTGGATGGTCCGACTAAAGTGCGAGTGCGCTGTTTTCCAACGTCAAAATATAGCTAAAAGAATAAATATCGAAACAATTGAGATTCTTGTGGATATAATATTTACCTTACCACAATTTAAGTCTGCCCGGAGGAGCAGGAATAAACTTTATTGAATTCTGAGCAGACGAAAGCTTGTAGGTCGTCCCCAGGTGGGCGGCTTTCCCAATCCAGGACGCGATGGTCCCGCGCCGCCAGTCTGGCTCTGTTCCTCAGTTGGGACCGGTCTTCATGGCTGGAGCTGGTCACCTGCCAATACCAGAATAATATAATTTATTTATATTTAAAGTATCGGTCTTTATTAAATTATTTTTAAGCGTTCACACAATATATACTTTTATTTACTGCCACGTACCAAAAAAGAAAAAAAACGCTTTAGCGATTTAAGTGGCGTGGCAAAATAACAAAATAACATCCTCACAATTTGAGAATACGATTAATACATTTTTTTTAAAACTAGGACACAGAGCGGGTTGGATGTAAAACGTTGTGCAGTGAATCATCAAATGATGAAGCAAGGGATTAGCAAACTCATATCAGCGTGGAAAAAGGTTGTCAGATCAACGTCACTCTAGTCAGGCGCCTCTCAAAGAAAAGTAATTTTTTGTCAATTTTATTACATTTTAAAATTAATAGGTAATTCTCAATTTTCTGCGGAGTACATTTGGTGCAATTGGGTAGCAATTGTAACTATACTTCATTTCACAGCGTGCCAAAGTCAGCTCCAGCAAAACAAAATAACTACTTGTGGGACCAAAGAAAGTGCATGGAGCGCCACAGCTGGGATTCAGTCAACAAAGCTATCAATGCGGTGGAAGGTCCACGCGTGGACAACAAACTTGGGTGTTACAATTTAATGTCCCTAGATGTGTTAGAAAAAAATTAAAAACAATAACAAGCGCGGTTGTCGTGTTGCCGTGTCTCGCGCATTGCATATTCCTTTCGTATAGGCGTGCCTCATCCCTTCCAGTTTGTAACTACGTGGCACCGTCTAACGCTGCCTCACCCACCCAAATAGATGATCAAGATTTTTTTAACTGCAATAAAGTAGTCATACCGCCAATGCAAAAGTAGAAATGAAGAAAAAAAATGCAGTCCTCCGGTTGAGCGAAGATGCATTTCAGTACGGATAAGCGGCGTCGCGTTCCGTTACGGTACGGAGGCGCCGCTTATTATACGAGCTTAGCGATCATGGGAACGCGTGGAGCGCAAACAAAAAGGCCGCCAAGATATCGGCTCGGCCAAGTGCCGGGCTCAACGGACGCCTACTACAGGGCCCAGTCAACCGGGGCTCCTGCAGCACGCTCCCCTCCTCGGCCGAGGGCAGTGTGGGCCATACATTACTGGGCCCCCTCCGGCCTAATCTCACGGCACACAAGCGCCCGGCAAGCCGGCGATTCTTGTCAGAACATATAGCTCTTGAAGGTCCCTTTCTGGAGAGGAGAACCTCGCAGATTCCTTCTCCGCAAACTTTCTTCGGAGCAGCAAAAGGCGCCCGCAATTGCCGCGTGTTGCCGGTGGAGTCAATGCGCCGAGCAAACATTGTAAAACAATGAGGCGTGCTCCTTTTCCGCGGTCTTGTTTGGCGGATGCTTCTCTGGTCATCGTCGCCGCTTCCAGCTCGCCCATGGGGACGGGCTTATCTGGGAGGGTTCTTCGAGGCGGATTAACGACGGCCACTTCGACCAGGCGGGCAACGAACGTTACTCAGGAGCTTAAACAGAAAACCACTTCCGCCCTTTTAATTCCAACTGACTGTTGCGGTATGACCGGTCTATCATGGCTCTTGTAACACAACTAGTTTCGTTTATTGATGAGACGCAAACATATTTAATCCCGGGCACTCAGTTTTACTCCCCGCACTAAGTTCTCTTCGGACCCGTTTATTCCCCCTTTAACTACATACCCTCTGCCGTTAAATATAATATAGCCGACCCAACGAGACTCTGTTAAACATTAAGCCCTTGCGCGTATATTTATAAATATTCAAATAGCGGAGTGTTCATTTCACGTCTTTACGAAAAATTAGGAGCCCACATGCAACATTCATTCATCAGGAGGCGGTTTATGACGCTGCCTTAGGCTCCTAGCCGTTTGATTGGCAACTACATGTTTTTCATTCGAAGATTATTTTAACATGATATTGTTCAAATCTAGTTCATGAATCTACAGCCGAAAATCAAAACAAAAATGCAAAGCATTTTGTTTTCATTTGTAAACACCCTTTGCGAGCAACGAAACCTTTCACAAGCTCGTCCCACGCATCCCGTAGAGCGATCCTCTCTCCGAAAGTGAGCAGCATGTCGCGCATGAATCCACTCTTCAAGTCCCGGGACACGAGCCCGAAAGGGGACATTTTTCAGCACTCCAGGCATCAGCAAAGTATACGCGCACGTCGCGTGAACGCGGCTCGCTATAAAAGAGAGTGCGAACAACGCAATCCATCTCCGGCCCAGGCGTCCGCTCTCAGCTTTCGCGAGTGTATTCTAGGCGCGAAGACAGTCACATCTATCTCGACCAGCTGACGCAGACCCGAGAAGAAACGCTCCCTCCCAAGCGTAAGTTTGCGAAACGTGTTGTCGCCTTCCGCATAGTTCATTTTGTACGCTGATGCGCGCCGAAAGCAGTCTCTGAAGTGTAAACATCGAGGTACTCAATGTTTGCTCTAAATAAAAGTAAATGTCTTGATACACACACAAAAAAAATGAAAGATGTTTACAATATCCTGAACTGCCGAATTGGAGCGCAGCTCTTGAGAAGAAGGAGGGGCGGTTATGGAGGAAAGGGTATGCCCCTCCTCCCCCTCCGCACCCTCCCTCCTCCTCTCCTGCTCCCCTCCCATTTAGCGGAAATTTTTTCGCTAAATTTCCCGCTTAGTTTAGAGGTGAAGTGTTTCCGCTAAATTTAGCGTAAATTTTCCCTCTAAATTTAGCGGGAAATTTTTCATAATGCAACGCGCGGTTACCCCCGCTTGCATTATCACCATAATATGTAATATTACCATAGCATAATATTACCATAACATAATATTACCATAGAGGTTATGCCGCTCAAGCCGGAAACGGGTACCTAAAAGCTGCGCTCTCAAATATCGTACATCGATTGAAGTTGAAGTACATCGATTGAACTGAAATTAGAATTCCTCAGTACAGTGTCGATGAGTCCAGGTAATCGACGACTCGTCCGTGCGACCTATGTTTCGGCGCTAGCTCCTACGACGATAAGTGTGTATCACTCCGGTGTGAAATCCCCGAGCTAGACTCCAAAGACTTCTTGTCGTCGCATGACGCTTTTAAGTTATTCTCATAAGGAATGCTATCGACCGACAACTGGAGGATTACACCTGATAGTACTGAAAGCACAAAAGTAGAGTTTCCAATGGAAAATATAATTATTTACGCGTAGGCACTCTAGCTATCAATCATCGCGGATACAGATATATTATGAAGATAATCCAATGAAACACAAATACTTTCCATCACTGGTCAAGAAACCAAAATACATTATGCAAGTGAGTTTGTGCTACTTCATTGGGTAGCTGGTCATTGCTGCGTTCTCGACCACCGTTTTGCTTTTTAGCGAAATACGTGCTCACGGACTTTCAAGACGATATAACCGATTCCCCAAATCAAATCTTTTACTGTTTGGTGATTTCAATTTTCACTCAAATTAACTGGCAGCTATTAACATCTGCATCACAAAAAATTCAAGAACTTTCCTGACGTACGAATGTTGTTCAATCTCATTCAAGTGATTGACAAGCCTACACGCGATGATAATATCCTTGATCTGGTCCTTGTTTCACCATCCGATTAGCTGTTGAATTTACTGTTTACATACCTGATCTTACCGATCATAGCATAATAAATGTGTTAATAACTTTGCCTATACTAGTTAAGTCACCCGCGTCTAAGGTTATTCGTGACTTCAACAAAGCAAATTATGTTAGTGTTATTAACAAGCATTCTACCTTTTTTTCTTTTCATTTTTATTGTTTTTTTCTACTTCTACAGGGCGTCACCAAAACGATCTACAGAGTTTTTTTTCGCCGCAAAAATTAATTAGGCATCGCCGAACGCTCATTCTCCGCCGAAAGGTAGCGCTAGAGGTCACAACCAGATGCCAAAATTTCAGCCCGATCCGATACCTTAATCAAAACTTATAAGTGATTTTCTGAATATTTCAATGGGAAAATGGGGTCTATTTTTCCCCGTTTTCGGTTTCTGGTGCCATAGAGCCCCAAGTATTCGAAAACTCCATCGGCCGCCATTTTCCCATTGAAATTTTCAGAAAATCACTATAACTTTTGATGGTCATTGCCCACTCCTTATCTCAGTTTGTTCAGACTCCAACAAGACTGGGTCCAAGCAGCGCTAATCTGTTAGATTTTTTTTTTTTTTGCAATGACCCCAATCTTGTTTCCTCCGTCAATGTGATACCAGGAATGAGCGATCATGATGTTGTCGTTACAAGAAAGTCCTGTAATGCAATACAACGGCGCAGTGCACAACCACGCAAGGTGTTTTTTTATGAAAGAGGCGACTACGTAATGCTATCCCGAGAACTGGATTCGTTTTTTCCTGTATTCCAATCACATAGCTCAAACTTGGATATGAATTCTGCCTGGAATTTATTTAAAACGAAAATTCTATCTTTGACTCAGACATACATGCCATCATGCATCATATCAGGAAAAAGAAGGAACGATAAACCGTGGATGAACAGGGAAATTCGAACTTTGATAAACAAAAAGAATCGTTTGTTCAGTATCTATTCTCGTTCAAAAGAACCTAGATTATATTCCAAAATGAAGGAAATAGGCAAAATCGTAACAAAAGAAATGCGCAAGGCACAAAATAAGTATCTAGACACTCTACCCGACAAACTGAGAAGAAATCCTAAAAAGGTCTGGAAATACGTCAAAAACAGGAAAACTCCTAGCATCACTATCCCTGATGTTATAGATGGTCTCAATTACGGAACGAACCTAAAAAGTAAGGCTGAAACCTTTAATCTTTATCTTCAATCAGTTTTGACTCAGCATGTCAACCCGTTAGATAGATTACCGACATCAAACGTAGTTACACAAATGGACAACATCGACTTCTCGGAGTGTGGCATTGTGTCGTTATTGCAAAATATCAAAGTAAGCAGTGCTCAGGCCCAGATTTCATTTCCAACTTCGTTCTGAAAAACTGTGCTGTTTCTGTTTCCCCTTACCTAAACATGTTGTTTAAGAAGTCGTTTGAACAAAGCGAACTTCCTCTTGACTGGAAAAGCGCCAACGTGGTCCCAGTGCATAAAAGTGGAGATAAAACCAGCACATGCAACTATAGGCCTATCTCTTTAACAAGTGTTTCCTGTAAAATGCTAGAGCACGTCATTTACTCGAATTTAATCAATCATCTACAAAATAATGCATTCTTTTCCCCTATGCAGCATGGTTTCAGAGCGGGATTTTCTTGCGATACGCAGGTAGTAAAATTCACCCATGACCTCTCTTTTTCAATGAACAATGGTTTCCAAGTCGATTGTGTCTTTTTAGACTTTCGGAAGCCTTTTGACTCGGTATCTCATACTTTGTTATTACACAAGATGGCAGCTGTTAATATTTCTGATTCACTTTTAACCTGGCTTGAGGCCTATCTTGTTGGAAGGAAGCAATGCGTAGTTTTAGATGGAGTGAGCTCGTCCAATGTTAGTGCCTTATCAGGTGTTCCGCAAGGATCGGCGTTGGGCCCCCTTTTTTTAGTGTGACATAAATGATCTCGCTGGTCATCTTTCTAGCCACGTCCGGTTGTATGCTGATGATTGTTGTATATACCGTAATATCACGTGTGTGGCTTACTCCTAAATACTGCAAGACGATCTCCATTCTGTGATGTCATGGTGTCAAACATGGAATATGACCTTAAATTTGAACAGATATAACGTAGTTAGATTTTCTAACAATAGACAACCTTTGGCCACAGAATATTTCCGAGGTGTCACAAGTTTAACTGTTGTACCTGAATATAAGTATCTGGGAGTTTTATTTTCTACTAACTTGTCGGAATGCTCATGTTGATTATTTGTCATCTAAGGCCAGCCGCACATTAAACTTTCTCAAACGCAATTTTAGTCAGGCACCTACTAACCTTAAAGAAATATTGTACATATCGAATGTACGTCCCATTTTGGAATATGCATGTGCCGCATGGGATTTACATACCCGTCACACCATTGAACAACTCGAACCTGTTCAGAAACGGGCAGCTCGGTTTGTCTCCGGCAAATATGATTTCTCCATAAGATCATCTGAAATACGCCGCAACCTGGGATGGCCTCTGCTGGAAAACAGGAGAAGGTACCTTAGGCTCACTTTATTTTTCAACAAACTCAACGGTAGAACCGGCATCGAAAAAAAACGTTATCTTAAGGAACCCAGTTATGTGTCGCCGCGTACAGATCATTACTTAAAAGTACGTGAATATAGATGCAGAATTAACGTATTTAAGCACTCTTTTCTCCCACGAACGATATACGAATGGAATAATTTACCAAGCTGATGTCATTTCTGCGGCACCTACCTCCTTTCCTACTGCCCTAAAAACTTACTTTTTGAATAATTTTCCACTTTGCTCTTTCAATAGGGACAGTCACTATACTATGTTTTTATATATTGTACAAAGTGTTGTATTTTTCTCCTAAAATGTCATATCCACTATTTCTGCATCACAATAGTTCTTGTGTGTCTCTATATTTATCGTTTGTTATTGTTTTGTATTGCCTTACCCCCTACAATAATGCCCAGAACAGGGCGATGTAGGTATTCAAATAAATAAATAAATAAATAAATATATCAATAACTTTTGATTAAGGTATTGGATCGGGCCGAAACTTTGGCATCTGGTTGTGACCTCTAGCGCTACCCTTTGGCGGTGAATGAGCGTTCGGCGATGCCTAGATTATTGTTGCAATAAAAAACTGTAAATTTTTTTGTGACACCCTGTCTTTATCACTGTTTGTTGAGGACGACTGTTTATTATAGAAACACAAAGTAATTCACCTCGACAATTTATATGTTCCACTATTACGTATTGACGGGGATTCTGGTAGATCGTAGTATAATGAAAGCTTGAAAGCACTCAATGACGAAAAAACGCCATCTTCGTCGAGCGAAGTACACTAACTTCCGATCTGTATGGGAGTTTTCTTTTTTGTTCTAAAAGAATACATTAGGTTGTTTAAACCTTCCAAGAAGAAATACTTTCATCTGGACTTGACAAACCATCTTCGAACTAAATTTTGAAAAACAGTACACTGAACCCCGGTTTCCAAATTATCAAATTACTGACGAGGCTGGTGCCTTTGTGCCCGATGAACTTGCCATGGCAGTAATAAATGATTATTTTTCTTTCATCATCAGTCTTCAGTTGAGTCCCCAAATAGCCTTCCTTCCCTCTCTCCTTTTTATTTTCCCTCCATGCCATTTGTGACTGTCACTGCAGATGGTATTTCTTAGCTTATCAATAACCTCAAGATATCTTCTTCCCCCGGCCCTGACACCATTTTCACAAAAGCACTCAGCAAAAACCAGAAATATCCCTACATATTTCTTTAGTTAATCTTTAACTATCATTGACAGAAGGCTGCATTCAGCTCTACTGGAAAAATAGGCCGCATCATTCATGTCTACAAAAGCGGTGACCGCTCGATCCTGGTAATTATCGTCCCATATTGCTACCTTGCATCTCATATAAAATGTGGAAATTTATTATCTACTCTAACAGTATGAATCACTTCACCTGTAACAACTTCTTTCACAATCAGCACTGTTTTCGTCAGGGTTATTCTGCGATATAGAACTATTTGAATTGTCTCGCGATCTGAACACTAACCTTGATTCAAAGTCACAAATCAATGACAGCTTCCAAGATGTTTTCAAAGCGTTTGATCGTCTTCCTCAACTCTGACTCCTCTCAAGGCTGTATTGACTCAAAATAGATTCTTTAGTTATTACTTAAATTCGCAGCTTGCGAATCCAAGTAATACAAGCGTGAGGAAATACTACGAGCTGTGATAAAAATTGATAGCCATTTACAACTCCCTGTAACAGCCGAATTAGAGCGCAGCTCTTGAGGTGGAGGAGGAGGGAAGGGTACTGAGGGGAGGGTATACCCCTCCTCCCTCCTGCTCACCTCCTCATCCTGCCTGCTACTACTCCTCCGAGCCGCGTCGCCGTCGCCGTCGGCATAACCATAAGGTCACGTGACCCTCGTGACCTCACGGGGGTCACGTGGCCTCACGGGGTCACGTGACCTCACCGGCCCACGTGATGTCACCCAGGGTCACGTGACCTCACCGGGGTTACGCGACCTCATGGTTACGCCGACGGCGAAGGCGATGCCGCTCAAGCCGGAAACGGGCGCCTAAGAGCTGCGCTCTAAAAGTTCCGGGACTGATTTGGTAGCGTAAACAGAGAGGGCAGCACAGTGATGCGCGTGCAGCGGTCGAGTAAGGGGACCACCGTGTCCCGTTATACCAAAGGGTAGCGCTGTGTGAACATTTGGAGTAGGATGCCTACATGTCTGTCTGTCTCAGGGTGAAGACATCCATTGTTTCCCTGAATGTGCCAGCGCGTGACGCTCTCGTACACTCGGTGCGTGACTTGGGCGGTAAAAAGGCGTCTATGCATTAGCCAAAGCTATGCGCTCGAGCTGAGTGACACCGAATTGCGCGCACTTCAAAATGCATCAAAACGAGTGGGAGAAAAATTGGCTGAGATGTCACGACTCAAGAAAAAGCGCGCGTGTGTATGAAGGCACTCTAATTTGGAGCTGCGCTACACGAGTTTTTGTGACCACGTGCACGGGCACAATGGAAATTTAACGATAGACTGTAAACCAGAGCAAGAGCGATCATCAATTCAACGCTTTCGCTTTAGAATTTAAAATAAATTCTGCGAATTCAGCTTTGGCTGGAGTCTCAGCTTAGGTTGAACGGAATATGGGCTTTTCCAAAGAAGGGTTCCTGAACGGTTCCATTTTCAGTGTTCGTGCGTATAGCGCGTGATTTGCTCGCTTCCCGAAGTGACCAGCATGCCCGTGCTGGGCTGAGGATGTCACATGCTGGGCTGATAAATTGAAAATATTGGAATGGTATATACTGGTTGTCTTATTGAAGATCGGATATTCGCTTCATGTTCCAGATAAAAAAAAGTCTTGTCGTCTGCTGTATTTTCCTGAACCCGAAACTTACTGCTAACGCTGTGTACAGCAAGTTCGAACCACTCCCAAGCTCGATAAAGAAAGCACGTCCCCTGTGTAGCAAAAAGATTGACAGGCAGGTTGACGCCTTTGTAGAGAACATTTTCTTTTTACTTTGCCTCAGGCTTAAAAAGCTATTTTATTACTAGGATAATTACTGTTCAAAGCAAGTAACTGAAGTCCTACAAGCTTGAATTAAGAAGTAACGGATGCGAGTCATGAATTGTGGTGTGGTGGCTAGTAGACAAGCCAGAGGGTTGTCCATGCTATTAAAACACTATTCTTACTTTCCAAGTAGCAGTTCATTGTAGTGTTGTTGTTTTCTTATCTTCTATTCAAGTCGGGCAATCTACATCTTGATTTGCTTGTGAGATTTGAGTTGCATTGATTTTGAATGCTCGCAGCATTTCGACTGTAGTTTGTATAGCCTAAATGTAGCAAGCGTTCAAAACAGATGCAGCCTAGTACACAAGATGCACAAACAATACAGATATTCGCATATTCTTCTTCTGTAGAACACTCGTAAAAATAACAGCAGATGACTTTTGGGGACCAGGACGGCTCGTGTGCGGCCTCTCACAAAACTCGGCCGTGGTGAACTATCGCCTGTTGTTTTCTGTACACATAGCGTTTTCTAACCCGGTTGAAGTTTATACACGTCTTAATGAACTGCTCAATCTGAAGCAGTGGGTGACGAAAAGTAGCAGCGGGGTGTATGTGCCGAGACGGTCTCAACGATGAAAAAAAGCGGAGAAGGCGCGTCGAAGTAACTTTTTTTTCAGATTCGAACACACTGCTCACAAGCCGCGGTAACACTGCTTACACATTATACAAAAGAAAGTTTGCATACAGATTCGAACGGGAGTAACCGCGAGACCCGTGCTTCGAATGCCGCATGGAGAGGACAATCCTATCACTAGGCACTCGAACCACGGATATTGCGGTGACTCAAGTTTGCAGACTGTCGTTTGTATAATGTATAATGTATAGGCAGTGTGACCCCGGCTATAGTGTTCCGTCATTAAATAGACCAGCTGTTATGCGTTCTAATCTAATCAAAAATACAAACGAGTCCACAACAGGGCACAGCATAGTGCATGATAAACATTGCATTGCGCTGGTGCGAGACATTTAACTGGGGCTGAAGTATAAACAGCCCAGGATCCTTGGCAACGCGGATCAAGTTCGGAACCTGATGCTATGATAAGATGACAATGCGTGTGCATCTTCAGCGTCGCACCCATGAACCTAACCCGCA
>JAZHYW010005575.1:0-76363 GCA_037355805.1 Ixodes ricinus
TGACTTGCGGCCGGCCGTTACTTCATTCCCACCTAAGTACAGCTTTGCTGGTCTTCCTTCTTCACCAGCATGGAAAGGCTGAAAGCTTTTTTCTCAGCTGTCTCGGAAACAGGCTCCATATCGAGGGAGGCAGGCTCCGTCATGTTTTCTCGGGAACCACCGGACGCCATTCGTGGTGTTGCAGCCGGAGTGTCAACATTTCTTCTCTGTGCAGACGAATCTTCGAAATGTCTCTGACGGACGTCATTCACGTGCACTTAACGATGCTGATCTTGCACCATCACGACGTAGGTTGATGCACTTACTTTCTTCACCACATGTCCCACCAACCATGCAGGATCGGTCGGACGTGATCCCCGGACGAGGATTTGGTCACCTGCTTCAAATGTTCCCCAAGAGCCTCTTCTCATGTCGGCGGCTGTCTTGATTTGTTGGTGATCTCTCATGCGTCTCTCCATTTCAGGGCGAAGGAAGCTCAGACAGGTCTGAGGCTTCCAAGAGAAAACAGCTCGGCTGGAGTCCTGTCAGTCATACCACTCGGGGTATTTCTGTATGCAAAAAGAAACTGGTCAACTTCATGTTGCATCGATTTAGGTACACCCGTTCGTTGCTCGTCGATTACTTGCCTCAGGAGATCCCGCTTGACGGTTTGTACGCATTGTCCGTGCTTCTATTAGAGGCGGGACGGTACGGAGGACTTTTGGTGTGACGTACCCTATTCATAGACAGAAACTTTACGAACTCTGTCACCACAAACTGGGGTCCATTGTCTGTCACTACCTCTTCTGGTAGTCCAAACGCGGCGAAGACACTTCGCAATCTCTCGATAGTACATTTTGTCATAGTGGAACTGATTAGAAACACCTCTACCCACTTTGAATGAGCATCTACGAGAATCAAATACCAGTTATGATCCCGGTATGCAAAATCAAGATGCACCCTTTGCCATCTGCGCATTGGCCAACCCCACGGGAACAATGGAACACGTGGTGGCACGTTCTGCGTTAGCTGACAAGTACTACAGTTTTTGACAGTGTTTTCGACATCATATGTTATCAAAGGCGGCCACACGTGACTATGTGATAGCATTTTCATTCTGGTGGTGCCTGGATGTCCCTCGTGCAACGGAGACAACACTTTTTTCCTAAACCCTTCGCTTGATTTCCCTATGTTACGCACCCTTGGTCAACCGACAATTCGTGACGGCACACAAAGTATGGTTGCTATGCCTCATTGTCCACATGTGAAGGACATCCATTCTGTGTGAAAAACACTCTTTTCATCACCCTATTCTTTTCAGTTTCCTAATTTCGCCAGCTGACAATGGCACTTCATCCACCGCTGAAAAGAAACTGACGTAGTCCGAGATATTGTTCACGTTGGGCAAAGGCAGACGTGACAGCACATCAGCATTCTGTATCTCGCTACACTTCCGATAAACCCACCTGTAACTGTAGGCAGCAAGTAAGAGAGCCCACCTCTGCATCCTGGCTGCTGACATAGCCAGAATTTGTTTTCCATGACCTAATAGCCCTGCCAATGGCTGGTAATTTGAGTAGATGCTGAAATTTCTGCCATACAGGTACTTATGAAACTTTTTCAGCCCAAAAACAACTGCTAGGGCTTCTTTTTCAATTTGGGCGTAATCCTTTTCAGCCTTGCTCAGAGTTTATGATGCATAAGCAGTCGGTTTCTCATCATTCCAAACTCTGTGAAAAAGAACAGCTCCGAAGGCTGAAGCGTCACATACGAGCTCCAACTCCTTTTTTGGGCGATAAAACGTTGAGACGTTTTCTTGCGCAAGCCACGTCTTACTTCTGTTAAATGCATTGTCTTCTGCTCTTGACCAATGCCATTTTGTGCCTTTCTGCAATAAGTCATACAACTGCTTCAGCTCTGTTGACATGTTCAGCACAAACTTGGCATAAAAGTTAATAATGCCCAAGTAGGCGCACAGTTCTGATTCATTCTTGGGACATAGGACCTCCCGTATGGCCTTGACTTTCTCTTTCGATGGTCGAACTCCATGTTGGTCGATCACATGTCCCAAGTAATGAACAGACGTCTGAAAAAATCAGCATTTTTCTTTCTTTAGTTTGATGCCTTGTTGGCTGAACCGTGCCAGCACTCCTCATAAGTTTTACCCACTATTAGTGCATTGTCTAGATCAGGGGTCTTAAACACGTGGCCCGCGACTCGAGGGGACGCGGCCCGCAGGCAACAGGCTACGAGTCCCGGTTCCCATGTCTCAGTTTCGCTCGAAAAGTAGCTCTGGTCTTTTCACCTTTACACATAGATTATACTTATCTGCGTTCATTTTCGCTTTATTTTTAGCTTCACAGCTTTTTGTAATGTACAACAATACCACTACTAAGCTGCAAGCGTGAACGCTTTGTTAAAGAATGCAACTCGTCTGCGCAAACTCTCGTTCAACAGGAGCAACTGCCAAAGATAAAGCTACGAGCTCGGGATTCTCGCCTTGAAAAAATATCACCATTCATAGACCAGTATTTCTTCGAAGTGTTGTAATAAAATCGTCAGAAAAGCAAGAACTGTCATATTAAATTATTGCTTTTTAAAGACATGTTCAGCTTGCTTAATTCCCCAGTGAAGAGAGCAACGGGAATGACAGCATACTTGCTCTCTTGTTATTTTAAAAATGCCAGCACGTTGGCGGGGCGGTGTCATATTGATTATTGCTACCACATCAGCTAGGGACACAAAGTAGTCATGCAAACAAATCAAATCTAAAGATGTCACAGGCAGAACTGAGTTTATAAACATCATAGAGCACGGGGTTTCTTCTCTTTTAAACCTTTTGAACCCTTCCCTTCCTCCCCTCCCCCGCTTAATGTTGGCCCTCGGCCTTTCCAGTGTGGACTATCTGGCCCCCACACTCAAATGAGTTTGAGACCACTGGTCTAGATGGTATGCAACATTTCTCAGCCCTTCCAGTACTTTGTCCATGACCCGACTGAAAAATTGCTGGAGCACTAGTGATGCCATAAGGCAATCTAGTGGACTTAAACAAGCCAAGGTTTGTTTTCACAGTGACCAGATCTTGCGACTCCGGATGCAATTCAAGCTACTTCTCAAGGAGCCTTGCTTCCTTTTCTTCTCTTACTCTGTTTATGCATGACCAGTCTAATTTCAGCTCTTCAAGCCAGTCTCGACCAAGCAGTGGGGTTATGTTGCCCCCTGGTGCCTTAACTACAATAAGAGGAAGTGTCTTTCTCTGTGCATTGTACTCGACTGGTACTGACAACTTCCCAGTCACCGTGAGAGAATTCCCCCCATACATTCTCAATTTAAGGTTGCATGGCTCCTTGGGCACTACTGACACGGACGCTCCAGTGTCTATCTGCATTCTTGTGAGCTTGTCGGCTACTTTTATAGTTACGCCTTCCCGTTTCACACGTGTACACTGTGTAAAGCTGCATATCATCAGCCCCCTCACTCACAATGTGTTTAACAAAGTCTGTTTTGAACCGACAAACTTTTGCCAGGTGTCTGACCTTTTTACAAACATGACACTTGTACTTGCGGTACTTGCAGGGCTGTCCAGTGTGTACCTGTCTGCAGCAGGAACATAAAGAGGTGGTGTCTCCCGTACGATCGGACGTCTGTTTGGTCGTGTAAGCTCGTGGACCCTTAGTTGACTTGCAACACGTTTCCCTTTTTTGTTGCCAAACCGTGTTCACGTTGTCGTCGTCTTGTTGGCTAGACGACCCTTGATGACCTGCAGTAGGCTGGAACGCGATGGGTTCCTTGCGTGCGAGCTCGATGCTTTTAGCAATGTCACACGCGGCACCAAATGTCAACGTCGTCGTCTTCAACAAGTTGGACTGTGCTCACCTGTCTTTTAATCCCGCGACGAACCTGTAGCGCAAAGCATCATCCAAGAAACCGCTAAACTCCCAAGTCGACGCGAGCTTCTTCAACTCCACTGAGAAAGTGGCTACCATCTCCTCTTCCTTTTGGTAGCGACTGTTAAACTTAAATTGCTCAGCTATCACCATCAGCCTCGGAACCCCAGGGACAAGCCAAGAAGACTGGTGGTAGTACCATACATGCATAAGTTCTCTCGTAGCCTCAAGAGGGCAGCAAATAGAGTTAAGGTAGATGTAGTATTTTCAGCCCCAAAAAAGCTCTACAGCATGTGTAAAAAGGTAAATTTGACTTCAAATAACACCGTAAGTTGCACCAAGAAGCACAGAACGAACTTTGTTCCCTGTGTAGAAGGTGTAATTTATTCCTTCCCACTTCCGTGTGGGGGAGTGTACATAGGACAGACTGGTCGTTGTCTCAATTGACTGCCTTCGTAAGCATGCCAACAATGTCGTCAACGACAACTCTGGACATTTGGGACTACACTGTAGGGACTGTGGGTGTTCGGCGCTTTTGAGCAACTGCACTGTGCTGGGAAGGAGCCCCAATCAGCTCACCAGGGAGATTACCGAGGCAGCAAGTATCGAAGGACAGATTGACAAGTGCGTCAGCAGGCCATCTGTAACTCTCTCGCAGAGGGAGCTTGATTATTTGACCAAAAGGTCTCTTAGGCACCAGCAGTGAGAATTCTTTATTATTCTTTACTTTTTTATTCTTTAATATTTATTTTTTTTAATTTTAAAAATTTCATTGATTTTTATTTTTGTAATTGCATTTTATGTCGTCATCTCGTTCTTAGAACATAGAAAAAGAGGAGGTTGTTCTTTGTGCATAGAAGACAATACAAATCATGAGTTGTGAGTCGGTGCCGAGTGTGTACACTTTTTTTAGTGTCTGTGTTTGCAAGTGTTTCTCTTGTGGTGCACTGTAACGTTAATCAACATGAACTACCAACTCGCCCAGTCGGCAGTCTTATCAGCGTAATGACCTTTCAGAACCACCACCACCTCCTCCCAGCTTTTCTCCTCTTGTTTGACCGGATGAAGCAGTGACAAAAGCAGAGAGCTTTAGGGCTTCGCTTACCCTTGTAGCCTTTAGGTAGTGTTTAAATCTTTCGACGTAAAATTCAAAATCTTCGTCGCCATCTTCCACAAATGAATCTAACCTTCCCAACCCTGTCATATTCGTACTTTATTGCCGTGGCCCTGTGGATTCCTTCTACAATGCCCATTGCAGTTGTGATGATAAAGATAAACACTTGTTTACTTGTACAATAATGGAAAATGCAATAGAGCCTTCCCCATTAAGTGAGCATATTAAATTTACTTTGGCATGCCTTTGTTCTGGGCCAAACATATTCAGTCTATTAAATAACGCTTCCAGATCCCCTGGTACACTTGATGCTGCTTCCAAATCTGCATCTAAGCTCTTGAACAATTGCTAGACATCTTTGTCTACCCAAGGTTTGAATCCAGTGCTGCTGCATACTTTTAACACAAGGTAGACCTCCACAGCCATTCAACATTACTTATGCTCACTAACCACGAAGGACATACTACTAAGAGGCTGCTGTCATTTTCTTCAATAATCTCAATGTTTACATGTCAGCTGTCGCAGCTTCAGCTTTATTTCCCTAACTCCTCATTATAATCAAACAATCCCTACATATACAATGTGTACCATCATTTATCTTTGTGCTATAACTAGGGCTCCGTGTTTTCGGAGTTTATTTTTCGTCAAATTCGGAGGGTGTTTTTCGGAGTTTATTTTTTGCCGAAGATTCGGAGTTTATCGGAGTTTATATTTTTTTATTCCCAATTCTCCGAAATTCGGAGTTTAATTTTGCAATGTTTCCTATTAAAAATAAATAAATAAATATTAACCAAATGTAAACGTATGCCAGATAAAAAAATAAAACGCGCTTGTATCAATTGAAATATCTTCAGTTGAATTTGGCGTTGGTGCCATTGCCATTGGCAATACTAATTTATCCACGACAAAAGTCACACACAAGTGGCGCTTTGATAAACGCCGATACCTTAAAATCAATAAACTCCCGGAGGTAGTCGCTAGGATGCTCGTAGTCATCCCATCCTATTCCATCAATCTAGCCCGCGGCCTCGTGAGGTGGAGTAGTTAAGGAGGTAATAGAGAGTTTGAACTGCCCCTCTTTCCAATTTTATACAATCCCTATTGTCCAAAGCTTTCACAACTAAAACATATCCTTTCCTTTCTCTAAATCACAAATCGTATGGCCCAAACTGGAAACCAAAAGTGTGGTTTTTGTCGTGACCCGAATGTACAACGAACGACCCTGTTGCCCTGAATCAACCTTGAAGAGACAAGCGGCAAGACCCCTTTTGACAACGGTCCGAGATTTGAAAGATAATTATGGTGGAATTTTCCCAGGACCATTGGCTCTGTGCTCGTGAAACTGTAAAAAAAAAAAAGAAAAATGTATCTTACTTTTTTTTTTGTCGGGGGGAGGGGGAGGAGTGGCATTGACACATAAATATTCGGAGTTTATCGGATAAATCCGAATTTACCAAAATTTTACCGGCGGGTGTTTTTCTGAGGTTTTCGGATTTATCCGAAAACACGGAGACCTAGCTATAACGCATTAACAACACATTTTTTTGGAATACCATCTTCGGCACACTCCCAGCTCTTCATGTTTCATGATTTGTGGGCATTTGACTGATGTCGCGTGTGTTGCTGATGTAAATTTGTTTTTCCAAATGCTACCCCACAGTGTAAAGTGGCAGCAGGTTTTCTCGCATAAAAGTAAATGAATGGATGGATTTTGAAAATTTGTGTTAGTTGATTACTGTCGGTTATATGCCGGGCATTTTTCTATGTCTGTTGCATACAGCCGACTATTGATCATTTATAGTTTGTTGCCTCATTGCCTTCCGCCGGGCTCTGGCTAAATGCATAACAATCTGTTATCAAAGACACAGAGGTAGCACTCGAGGCAGAACATCTGGGTTCATAATGTGTCACAGACTATAAGAAGTCAACATGTTTCCCTTCTAATTTTATGTGAATTAGCTTGCATACTGTGCCTTGGTGTGAACAATGTAGCAGGTTCCAACATCCAAGGGTGTGGCCATCAGCACCAATGGCCCTTGTGGACATTTAAAGGTCTAAGGCGAGTACTGCTAGGGCAACTCCGACAAGTGTTTTAGCATATACCCTCAACAGTGAGTTGCCTGTAACATTTTTACTGCAACAGCATTTAGTGGAACACTTCGCGGGTTCAGCGCCGTCTACCGCACTCTATATCGACGCAAACCATTTTCGACACGTCGCTAAAAGATTCCACATTGACGTCACACGGCTCGACAAGACTTTGACATGACGCCGCACATCACGTCACCGGTTACCTGGCGTCAGCTGGCACCATGACGTGACATTGTCATGTCAAGCAACGTTGCACAGTGACGCCGCGCGATGTAATGATGTCAGGCGACAACGCGAGTCATGTGATGTCATGACGTCACGTGACAATATGTCGTCACGTGACACCATGACAGCTCACAAACACAAACATGAGACTGCTGCTAATAAAAACAATAAAATCAAAGCAACTTTGCCAATGATGCCCGAAAGGTTCCGGCCATAAAAGGAATAAAGCTAGGTGGGTGTTGAGTTGGCGAAACCACAGGCATGAAATTAGATGGAGCTACACGCTTGAAATTTGAGTGCGCGCTTTTGCAAGTGTTCTTCAGCGACCACGTGGAGGTGGTAGTTTGTGTCCAATAACATTGCACAAGACGTTCAGGCAGCCACACCAATGATAGTGAATGGTCCATGTATACACTTGCAGTTTCATCGTTCCCTAGATTCAAACTTGGGCACGCGATTTTCGAAGTGTTCTTCGATTACCACGAGGCAGTCCAAGTTTGTGTTCAATAAAATTGTTTGTTAGTTTCACGAAATGCTTTATACTTCATACACCCTCATTGGTTTTAAAACACTATGGAATTTCGTCTGGTGTGTTGCTCGGTTTAATACGAAACGCCTATGTAGACTTTATGGTGTGCACTCTCACCTTTACTGTTCATTCAGTCCACCTGCACCAAAATGACACCTTAACGGCTCCGACGTCACACCTCTGCTGTCACAGTGTTTCACCTTATGGGTAGCGTAAGTGTTTTTTTAGGCTGCCTGTGGTTCCTTTCCACAAGTTCCATCATGTATCCATTTGTCGGGAGTTTTCAAAGAATGCGAGATAAGCTTTGTGTTTTGTAGCCCTTGTCCAGACCAAAGCTGCTTAAAAAATTGGCAGATGCACCTAAGAAGGCATGGACTACTTATGTTAGCTCATATTGTCAACAGCACTACATCTCTATCTAATAGTTAATTCAAATATTTGCACTTTGAGGACGACCCGACTGCTCATGGGCTAAGGCAAGGACATGCAGGAGTAGCGGAAGCATTCTGTAGTAGGGATCTAAGAGAAAGTGGCCTCACAAGCACCAATGAACATTACCAAGGTTGGAAAAAAAGGCTTGTTGAGATACTGTTTGTATTTCTAGCTCCAGGGAAAGAAGATCCTCTGGCAAAAGGTGAGGCTGTGCTGTTTCTTCACATCTTTTTTCACACGCACAGTCGGCTGCTGTCACTCATAATCCATTTTATGCGATGTGCAATTTCATCTGCTCTTTGCGCACCTCGCGTTTGTTTATCCTCCAAAATCCACCCACATACTTTTGCTTCACCACGATTTCAACCAATGACAGCGCTTGCTTGGCTGCCTTGTCATTACACATCTTTTGCGCATTCATTATGTTGTCCATTGATTGGTGTACCCCTCCTTGCATTCCCGCATGCCAAGGTTATGCATACTTAAGCAATTGCTCTCTGCATTTGGGCCCCTTATTCACCACCGTCTGGTGCAAGATGGGCCAGCCTTGCACAGTTCCAAAAAGATGTTAAGTAAGGCATGCAAAGCCAGCTCACACACCATATCTCGGTGCCTTGCACTTTGAGGCCATTGGCCTGTGGTACGCTTGTTGATATCTGCGCTTACAATTCAGTAAGAAAGGGAAAGGGGAGGGCAGCCTAAGGTGAGTACTGTTAGAACAACTCTGACACCCGCTGTAGGGTATCTCAACCAGTTTATAATTCAGACGCACATGAGTTTCATCGTTGCTGCATCAGGAAAACCATAAATCGCGAATTGACATTTAGTTTCTGCACAGGTGAGTGCTTGCTCCATTCGTCGAATTAAAGTATAATGGGCCAGATATATTTTGCCGACACGTGCGTGCGTGACCATACCATACACCAACTCGCTTAGCCTGTGGGGCGCGCCGTCGGGATGCGGCAGCGGTCACGCAAAGTGCGTACGAACACTCGCGCAAGGAAAGCTGCGCCTCATGCCTCCAACTACGTAAACAGAAGTGCGTTAACGTAGTCGGGCGTGAAGACGAAGCGGTGGAATTTCTACAGTTCGGTTCGCATGTACAGGATAAATGGATCGCGTAATGCGCAGCCGTACGACGGAGACAACACGTACGAGACACAGAAAACTCGCCCGCGTTTAACAGCATACAAGTTGGCAAGCTCGATCGACGCTTGACAACGCGCCCCACTCGGGACTCGGGCATACGTCGCCAACAACTAACGATGTAGTGCCGCGACGCGAAGAATAACGAGGACGTCGGTCTGCCATTTAGCGATCAGGAAGGCGGCTTCATTTCCATAACGTAAGTACTTCGGCGCGCTGAGCGGTTTCTTATGCCTAGCGCGCTACTGGGGCAGTAAGCAGAAAGCAGCCGTCTCGCTGGCCGCGCTTTGCAAGCTACGTGCATGTTACTCACTGCTGGACCATCGATCGCCTTCAAATTCACCAGTGTCACGGAATACATAGCTCGCGCCTACCTTTGAACGCGGCGTCGTAGTGACAGAAGCGGGCGGATGCGTAGTGGCGTGGTTCGCGTAGTCTGCTCCGCAGCGAGCGGCGAGGGGGTGGCATCCAAACGACTTGGAACAGCCGCCGCCGGCCCGCCGGTGAGGGTCACGTGACTTCAAGGGCCAATCAGGCGATTTTACTCTTTCCCCATCCTCCTCTCCCTCTTTCTTTTCTCCCTCGCGTGTTAACCCATTCGCGGACGGCAAAATACGCAAAGCGCGGTTCAAACAGGCCCGGACTACGGAACCCGGGCCAGCCCGTGTGCCGGAATCCGTAGTGACGTAATCACGTCCGGCGTCCGTTTACGGGTGCCGACGTCACGGTTTGGTTTGAGCGGCGCGCGGACGGGCCCCGGCATACGGGAGCTGACGTCACGGCGGCTCCCCAGGCAACCAATCAACGGCTGTCGTCAAGCGGAGTCGTCGCTGGTCGTCGCCGTCGCGGGCGAGGCAGGCGATGCCGGGCACGCCGGGCGCCGGGCACGCTTCGCGCTCCGTCTAGAGCGGCACTGGTGCCTCGTTTTCGTCGCTTTGTTTTTCGCGATGGCGTCGTCTCGGCAGGATCCCGACTACGAAGCTTGATTTGCCTCACTTATGAACCTTTGTGTGATGAGGTACGTCACATATGCAAGAACTATCGACTGGCGTCGGCTGACTACTTTCGCGGCTGCGTGTGAGCAGTACCTGCGGAGCGTGAAGAAAAAGAAGCGAAAGGCCGTCCGCGAGCTCCTGAAGTCTCGGAAAATGCTCGGCGAGTATGCCACCATCGTGAGACTGATGTACGAAGATCCCGACGGCCGGGACTTCTTCGAGTGCTTCCGAATGTCACGAGCCAGGTAGGGTGTGCTGCTTTTTATTTTGGATTATTTTCATGTTATATATCAAGTGGCGTTCCACGTGGGCCCGCGCGTCGCTCACAGGAATACTCACGTGGAGCGTGCGCTCCCGCAGTGGAACCACGTTTATATCATTTTTAACGCGGCAGGATCACGAGAGAAGCTTTCGTAACAGTCACCCGCTTGTCATATTTTACTGCGTCTGTGCTATAAAAAAATAGCAATGGTATGCAGATGTGCAGCTGATACGACACACTCTTTCTGTTTACTATGTTGTGCTCCCTTCAGTGCATGTATGACGGAAGCCCGTTGTGCTTCCTTGTCCTTTGTGCTAGCTAGGATGTGTGCTTACAAGCTGCTTGTGAGTGAATTCTGCACGAAAGCTCGCGCTGCAGAACCCAGGGATCTTGGGTTCAATCTCCACCCCGGCCCGTTTCGATCTGGATGAGCATCGTAACAGCAGACGTTCGTGTTTCACTACTGCGTGACGGGTGTTAAAGATTCTAGGCTAGCGGTCGTACAGTACTGCCTAAAAACTCATCTACAGCGCGTACCGGTGTCGTTCACCATTTTAACCTTTTAAGTGCATCCCACTGCCTTTCCGGTCTCTTTGCAGCCAGCAAGCCAACCACTGCCTGCCTCTACAAACGGCCTTTCTGAAGGCCACTCATATTTGCATTGAAGATGCCGTTTCATCGGGTTGCATCCACCTCCCGTGTCTTCGAAACCATGTGAATAAAGTATTAAAAGCAGTATCGAGGTCTTTCGCTTGTCCTGGTGCTTGTGGTCGCTACGATACCTGTCGTAGATCCAGGGGTACCGCTGAACTAGCTGAATTAATTTATAGGTTTTCTCGGGTACGTCAAACGCAGCGGCAACTTCAGCCCTCTTCGCGGCAGCGGCACTCTTCGCAGCCTTCCTCGCGTCGGAGACGGGCAAGAAGTTCACCGTCGCAACCATCCCCGCAAGCAAGCACGGAGCATCTGAGGCATTCGCACGCGGAACCGCGTGAACGCCGGTGGCAAGGAGGGCGGAGGAGGGAAGCGCGCCGCGCTGATTGGCCGCGGAGAAAATACGGAAACCTACGTCACAACCCGGGAAGGAAAAAGTTGAAAATTTTTCAACTCCTGACCCGGATGGCGGAAGCCGTAATTACGTCACCGCCCGTACGGAGGGAGCGCTGACGTCACTACGGGTTCCGGCTCACGGGCTGGCCCGGGTTCCGTATTCCGGGCCTGTTTGAACCGCGCTTAACCGATGCTATTTTCGTGGTCGCTTGCACGTAAACAACCAAGGAGCTTGTACACAACGCACGCATTCATCTGGCTTGACAACAACTTGAGCGTTGGCTTGGCTTGGATGTCAGCTGCCCATTGTGCTTACCTGAACTTCACGAAATCCGCTAAATTGAGCGGACTACCTCTTGACTTTTGCTTGTTCTGCTGTCGGAGCGTATGTCTGCAATTCGGTGGTTTCCGAGTTTGACAACTCCGAAATCATGGGTGTACCACCGCAACACCCTCTTAACACGATTTCGGTAGCCGCAGGGTGTAAAAAGGATGTACGAAGGGTGTAGGCCTTTCCGTACACCCTTGAATATTCAAAAATCATGTAAAAATGGTGTAGGAAGGGTGTAAGCTCGGAAAAACACCCTTTTAACACGAACATGGAGTGTTGAAATTTTTAGTGTGTACCATAGCCTGTGAACCTGAAATAAAAACAATTATCACATTGAATATTTTCTAAACAAAATATAATAAATGTATTGCGCTTCATTTGAGTTCATAGAGCAGAGGGCTTAGCTCACCTAAGGGTCGTTTTATTATTACTGTCTAGATGAAAACTCTATGCAGCATTCAACGGCTTCTATTATGAAATAAAAGCATGGTTCACGCATTTATGATTTAACAGACGAATGCACACTGTTAAGAGCCTCATTCAAAATAAGATAGACAGGAGCGGGGATCTTACACAGGATGTCTGGATTTTACGGTGACAGAGTTCACTCCACCGGCTATGAGCTGTTTTGCGCTATGAAGTTCTATCGTCCATGCGTTTACTTCTGAATACGACAATTTAGAAAAAAAATATCCGATGGGTACATGCCTATTCCAACTTTACAATATATAGCAACGATGTAGACATATAGGAGATATTCTCCGAACTTCCTAAAAAAATAAACGTTAATGGTTCATACTTCACATGATTTTTTTTTATTAACGTAAGTCGCACTGTTGTTTACTGGATTTCACTCATGGCAGTTGTTCAAGGCATGTAGCAAAGTGACATGCTACTGCTGCCGTGATTTTTTGTACGCTCCATCTCGTATTTCTCGCTTCCCCTCCCAAACCATCGGCTGCGGTGACTTTATATTATCACAAGGACTTCATAATACAGCAAACCCTGGAGTGATTGTTCCCGAAAGAAAAACAACAGTTCCTTGTTGACTGGAACGTGAAGAGGACAACAAGGGGAGCGGCTACACATGTGCTCGAGTTGTAGCGCAAGGAAAACGACCTTTAAGTCAGTGCGAAGGATAAGGGCAGGTCATAAACACAGGAGAGAAGCTTCTAGAGAGGCCTTTCCAATTAAGGTCTCTAGTCCTTCACATTGGTTTCAGATCGGCAATATTTACCTATTGACTTCACCGCTTAACAGCAAAAAAAGTAGTTCAATAAGAAAGCGAAGGCAAGCTTCTAAGTGAGAACATGGTTTTGTGCAATACTATTAATTACACTCCCAGGGAAAGACCAACACCCTTGAAATTTTGTGATTGAGTGCCTTTACAGAGTGGGCGCATTTTCTGCAGCTTAAAGGGTGGGGAGAGACAGGCTTATGAACAGATTTTCAAAAACTATTACCAAGTGCACTCTCAGCGCTCGCGAGAACCGCGCCAACGTGTCCATTCGGTACTCTTGTGTTTAAAATTTCAAAACATCAGATCCATAAAACAAAGAGTGGCCGTACGTTTTAATAAATATGGAGTGCGCACTTTCTCGCAAAGCAATTGTGAGAGTTTATTGCTGCAATCTACTGAAGGCGCTTGACGAATGACGAGGTTGGTAATGTGTATAGAAATGGGAAATTCGTCGGCTTTGTGACACTATCACCGATAAACGTCAGTGTCATAATGCACTCTGCATTTCAGGTCTAGCATACTTTCCTCCCCTTCCCTCGCCGAGCTCCCCTCGCATATTTCAGCTATCGGTTTTCCCAATTGCTTTGCGGCTTCATATTTCCTCAAGTGCACTTCGGTCATACGTTACAAAATGTTCGTACGTAGATTGCGTTGCTAGATGCGAAAACGGAGGTCAGACTGCTCATACATCACACAAAGGACGGGGTCTTGCCGGCAAATATGACGACAACATTGACTGCAGAGATACCTGAAGCATATTCGAAGCATATGTGCTCTATCCAGATGTATGCTTCAACAATATCTGCAAAAAGTACTTTTACAGCGGAGCTGTTAAGGGCTAGTTCCCCCAGGATCGTGTCCGTCCGCACAGAAATGTCGACACAAAACTCTTGTTGCCGCTGTCGCTCATAGATGGCGGTAGCTGTCCAGGGTGTTGTGTTTGCCGGCTGTCCGCTTGCGCCGTCACCCATAGATGGCACAACCTTTGGAGCCTTTCCACTCTGGCTTGCCGACTTGCGGCCGGCCATTACTTGCGGCCGGCCATTACCACTTCATTCCCACCATATTACAACTTCGCTGGTCTTTCTTCTTTAACAAAGGGGAAAGGCTAAAAGTTTTTTATTACCATTCTTACAGTCCCGTATTACAAGGAATGAACAGGAATCGGGCACATGCCTGTAGACTGTCTGTGATCGTGGTGTAAGCCTCGTGAGAATGTTTATGTAGCCAGACTCGTACCTTGACATTGTATCAAAATGCCGCTGTTTGTCCGGTTGGTCACATGATTGTTTACGTCTCACAATAAATAGGAGTAGAGCTACAGCATTGAGAAAGCACTGCTGCGGCGGTGACACAACTGCGAAGTTCACGAGACAACGAGCTTCAGTGAGTGAACACAATCTGACAAATCTATCGAACTTGGCTGTGTGTGATGGTACCCTCGGAACGCCATATTGTTGGTCGGTGTTCGCGGCGCCGGCTCAAAATCAGCGCCTACCTCTCGTCAACCAACAATAATGATAACGAATGGGGAAAATGCGCCTTGAGCGCGTGTGGTCGTGCATTACTCCCAGACAAGACACTTCAACTTTGCAAAAAGATACGTGGTAGCTAGTTCTTGGCATGCCTTACAAACAACGAGAAGCGATATGCTGCCCCGTGAATACTATTGTAGTATAAAAAAGAAGAGATCGTTCTTCCTGAGTGACTGTCAAACAAAAGTCCCAATTATTTAATCACAATTAAAATATTCAAAAGTGATGACCCGGACAAAACCTTTTCAGTTCCAAGCTCAAGGCTACCAATAATGATTCTGCATCATTGGCTATGTTACGAAAGCATCTACCTACGTCTTCCACAAGATCGGACCACCTACACGGAGGTATAGTTCGCACGAGTCGAAAGCCGAATTTCTACGTACCAAATCACCTCACAAAATCACATGTTCCCCAACGCGGTCTCCACTCTCCAGTCTGCCATTGCTATCTAAGTACGAGATTTCGTTCTCGAACCGCCAGAGACAGACCCCCACTACACCTTGAAGCCGAAACTCGTGACGCGCACGTCAGAAACCTTTGGGAAGGAGGAGGAGCTGCGTTTCCTTCGCCCCTCTTACTTGCTTTATTATTGCTTATACACTGCACAAACGTGGAGTCCTACACCAGTATGAAGAACAAGCTCTAGATGAAATTAGAATTTCATCAGAGCAGCATGCTCGGGCGAAATTGGAAACCCACAGAACGACGAGAAGGTTATATTGTCGCGTGCATGACCGAGAATGAATGCTTCTCCTTCCATCCAGGAGATTCGTGTTTACTCTAACACCGAGCGCAAAAAGATAAGAAGGCCGGAATGTCCTTGCCTAGTCAGTCTCGTCTAAGTTCATTCGAGACTTTTCTAGGCTGTACCTTCGAGAAGCCGAGTTTTATAGATAAGGAGCAGATCGCGCTATTGCCGATTTATTCCCTCATTCACTCTCGCGCTAACCAGCTGTCCCTTCGACGCCCCATCGCTCGTTGTTGCCGCCGTACACGCTCGCTGCTGTCTATTCGACGTTTTTTCTTGATTTTGTTTCTGGCACAAGTCCGCCGACTAAACCTTTATTTTTAATTCATGTGTCATCGTCTCTTGGCCTCCATTCGTGACAATATCCGATCCGATCACTTCAACGCTAAGCAAGCGCCTGCTGGGCGCAGCAGTGACAATTGTCGAAAAGCAAAATACCATGTTCCTGCCGGATGATACCAACGAATGTTTTTGCTGCCACAAGTGGAAAAATATGCAACAGGAATCGTTGGAATCGTCTCAAATTCACATCACAATTAAGTCCTAGTAGAAAATATATACATTGCACCATTAATCTCATAGTAAAAGAAACCAGTGAAGAAAAAGTGTAATTTTGCCCTGTTTAAAATAACATGCCTAGAATTTAGCGAAACCGATTAGTCGATTAAAGAGTGCCGAATATTCAGGTTAAAATGTTTAATCGACGCCAAGGCCTAATGTTTTTCTCTTGTTAAAAAACGTTTAAAACGTGAAGGTAGAAGCCTAAACGAAACCTCCTAAATACGTTCAAAATCGGAGCGGTAAGCTAGAACTTAAGAGCATAAAAAAAAGCGTTCTCAAACGTCATTTGTATTTTCGAAGCTTGCAGTGGGACACATTTCTGAGATCCGAATAAAGACAATTCTTATGGGCGCCTACACGCAGCATTCAATTCAATTCAATTATTTTTTTTTACACCCATATTACAAAATGGGCGACGGAGGCAGGAGAAAAGCTGCAGATTTGCAGCTTGACGTAGCCCCTGCCCCCTACAGGCCGATCGATCAGCGGTATAAAATTACATAATTTGAAACAAAACAAAAATTAACATTTATGCACCACACCGAGAAGTATCTTATTAGGAGGATAATATTTCACGCAATCTATTCTTATTTAAGAATAGATTGCTTTGTTTTTTGAAAAACTTCAATACAGTTGGAAGTGTATGCTGAATCATCTAAAGCCCGTAAATAGTTCTTCGACGTGGTATTCTTAATGTTCCAGCGCTACGCATATCGTATGAAATATTTTGTTAGTTATAATAAAGTAGAAAGTTCGGCTAGTTGGTATTGTTTTTGCATTTGCCGTAATGGATGATTAGGAAAGTTAAGTGATGCCATCTACATAGTTGCTAGCTTATATTTTTAAAAAAATCATTACTTTATGTTTACAGAAAAGAGGTTCAGTGTGTGCGCAATACGCCTCATTCGGTACGATGCGAATTGCTTTTTTTCTGGAGCAAAAACAATTTATTAACGTTAGTACTTGTCATAGCATTGCAAACTGGAGGACAGTATGATATACGAGGATTAAATAATGCATTCTAAATTAAAAGTTTTACGCGAGCTGGTAATATATAGCGATGCTTATATAGAATACCTATGATGCTCGGAAGTTGGGGAGTAAGATTTTGAACATGCGAGTCCCATAACATATATGTTCGTGAAAAATCAAGCCTAATGTTTTAGCAGTAATTACAAACCTAACTTCCGAGGAATTCATCATTAATTTTTTTTTGTGGCCTTACACACTGCACCTTTCAGTTTGAAGATAATTGCATTTATTTTACTTTCATTTATATTTAGAGAATTGGAAACAGTCCACCAACTATGTTTTTCGATGCATATATTTGCATCGTTAATTAAACTATCAATGTCTTTTCTTGAAAAAAATATACTGGTATCATCTGCATAAATGAAAAATGAGGCATTACATGTGATAGTAACTATATCATTTATAAATAGGTTAAACAGCAATGGCCCCGAGACACCACCTTAAGGTTCTCCTGTCAGAACTGCTTGAGACTGGTTCCATAATCGGCTCTGTTCCTTAAGAAGTACGGGCTTCAATTTCATTTTTAAACTGCCTACTACTACAGTCACTGACAATTAAAAAAACGCCGGGTGTCATGAGTCCCAAGAAGCTATGATTGCTCAGCCGTAAACCACATTGCTCATAAGCCGATGAACACCTCGAAGGACGACCCAGGAAGGAAGAAGTATGGTTATGGTAGGCCCCGCCCTGCGTTTCTTCAAGTGTCAGTGATTACACCACTAGAGTTCTTCATGTGATCGACCAGAAACTATCGCTTATTGCCTTTTCAAAACAGTAGTTGTAGATTAAATGATTTACACTAGGCGTTAATTTGCCTCGCGTGTAGATCAGAATGTGTATATGCATAGACCACATGAGTGAATGTACGCTCAACCAAATGAGGAACCACAAAAAGAAAGCACTTTTGAGTGTAAAAAAAATATTTTGCGTGATTTGCACAACGGAGCATTGATATATCACTCAGACAAACTAAATATATTTCGAAGTACAATATTTTTCTAAAATGGCCGGGTTTTACGGCAGACCAATGTCTCACTTGCTTGGAGAAAATTGGGTTTCATTTAGGGTCTGACCGTTCGACTGGCTTTCATATTCATGAATAAAATCAGTAACAGCAGAGTCACTCATCGCTCAATAATAAAGGTCTAGTGTTCACGCCTCTCGCTTCGCGGGATGTTCTTCGGCGTTCGCATTGGCGAATTCCGCGTCTCATTGGCTACGAAATGGCAATAAGATGCTCGGCGCTGGCTACGTTTTGCGTTACTTAGGTGGTCGAGGACTATACCATATTCGAGATACCAAGCCAAGTCCGCTGTGCGTTGTTGTATCGCGTCCGTTCTTTCATTATGAAGATGTAGGTTCTACGAATCAACTCCTTTGCTGCAAACGTCTAAGGAAGTTAAGGCTTCGAACAACGCTTGATTGTACTTGCGTTAACACTTAAGCTTCCAACTCTCCTGTTTTCTACTGATTCACTATCTGCTTAAAGTAAAGCCAAGTCATCATTATGCTACTGATTATGTATTCGTAACGTGTAAAGGACCAGTCCTGACCTCGTGTCACCCAGTGTCACAATAAGCACGCGGGAGCCATGTGAAGAAATAATCACTATGTTATTCCTTGTTGACCTTCAAAAATATTCCAAAAGCCGGGACTCACAAGGATAAAAAAACTGCGCCGACTTGACGTAACAAAATAAACAATTTAATCAAACGTTTCGTCTCTCATGCGGGAGACATCATCAGTGAAACCTTCAAGCAGGAATGAGAGAAAAAACTTCGACAGTCCTATTTAAGCAAATCCGCGTACACATCGGGGAGGGGCAGGGTTGCCAGGTTGGGCTATTAATAGCCAAATTGGGCTACTTTGTCATGCATTTGGCGTCGAAATTTGGCGGTTGGCTATGTGGCTATTTTTGGGCTATTTCAAATCCTAACGCGGCACTTTTTTTTTCTGCTTGGTTTAGAGTAGATGTACAAAAGACACTTCAGCATGGACACAAAGCGACAGTCCACCCTTTCTGGATTCCCGCTTTCAGGGATTTTCTGCCTGAAGATTCGTGGGCGTGATGCCAGAACCTATTAGCTCAAGTGAGCTACCGTGACCTAGATTCAGCTCCGACGACATCGCTTTTGTATTAATTGTGGCTTATTTTATGCTCCCAAGTTCTTTCTGCTTCCTACTGGCGTCTCTTATTTCCTCGAGTTTCCCACCATCCTCCTACAGGAAGCACCTCATCCGAGGAAAAATGATACTAAAGGCAACTCAAGACATCCTGCAGAATTTGATGTCGCCCGATAACACGTGCTGTACCGGATATAACAAAGGAGGCTTTTCCGCGAAACATGGAAGTTTCTTAAAGCACAATGAGCCATAACAAAAGACAACAGATTTGGGACAATGAATATTCCGAACAAGGCCAAGATCAATGCGCAGGAGCAGCCCTGTTTCCGTTGCTATCCGAGCTTGCCATCGCGCTCCCGACACTGCCCATGTCGAATGCCGCCGTGGAGAGAGTATTCAGTCACGTGTCCCTCACAAAGTCAGGCCTAAGGAAGAACATGATCCTTCCAACTCTTCAAAACGTCCTCTATGTAAAGTTTGCTTTCCTTGGGAAGAACGAGTTCTGTAAGGACATCAACCGTACTGAAGAAGTTTTTGCCCGTTTTAACACGGAAATCATGTATGAGGCGAGTAAGCCGGGCACGAGCGAGTGCTTCATAACTATGTGACTGCAAAAACGCGTGTGGAAAATTTTTGTACTTTTGTGTTTGAAATAAAACGTTCAATACATTTCAAGATGTCGTAGATCTTGCAAGCTGCTCCTAAACCCTAGATATGCAGACGCAGTGCCTTCGAATTGAGCTCGCACATTCGAGCGCACGATGTTTTGGGCTCTGCAGAATATGGCTACTTTTGGGCTACATAAATCTCTTGCATTTGGCTACTTTTGGGCTACACCGTCTGGCTTTTGGCGGTTTGAGCTAGAAACTACCTGGCAACCCTGGGAGGGGGCCGCGGTTGGAGTTGCAAGCCGATGAGTCACTTCGGATGAACCATGATTCGACAAACTCTGCGTGGACCCCACCTTTGTTCACGCGCCAGAGTGGACGCATTCTCAAAGCTGAAACTGTGACCCGTATTCCAACAATGGTCTACGAGTTCCGTTTTTGCTCTCGTAGCATGCGTGGCCTTCGCCACGTCCCTTTTGTGTTCTTTTAGGCTGGTGCAGCGCCTCCGGCCTGTCTCCCAATGTAGGATGCGTCACAGTCTAGACAATTCAGTTTATACAGAACGCCGCACTGGGACTCGGGGGGGGGGGTGTAGTCTTTAGGTTTCGAAATGAGGTCACGTAGTTTACGATGGGGTTTGAACGCTGTGCGGATACTCAAAGGGGCGAGGGCCCTGCGAATAGACTCAGAAACACCTTTCAAATAGGATATTGTTACTTGCCCTGTCCTAAGTCTTCTATTATCCTGGCTTCTTCTTTGTCCCATTCTGCTTGCGCATGTTCTCAATAAAACGTTTAGGATAATTCCGCTTCATCAACAGGTCCACAATAACAGCATCCTCAGAGTCGCCCAATTGAGGATTAGAAGAAATGCGTGCGGACCGATGTAGAAGGGTTTTTACGACGGCCCTTTTATGTTCGACAGAATAATGCGAGTTGAAGTTTAAGAGGTTGCCTGTATCACTAGCTTTGCGGTACACTGTTGTATCTAAGCGACCAGTACTATTTCGGAACACATTAACATCCAGAAAAGGCAGCGCACAGTTCTGTTCAACTTCATGCGTAAATTGAATTGATGATTCAACGCTGTTTAAAGCTAAATTAAAGTCAGCAACATGATCCTTGTTTAAAATTACAAAGGTGTCGTCCACGTAACGTTTGTGAAACCCTATCGGATGCGCATTCTATTCAAGGACAGCTTACTCCACATACTCCACAACAAGATTTGCCATTGTAACAGAAATTGGGCTACCCATTTGACATCCTTCAATTTGGTGATAGATTTGTCCGCGAAACGTAAAATGCGACTGTTTGAGACAAAAACGCAGCAAAATTAACAATATCATCCACCGTTAACGATGTGCCATGAGGGGAGGCTGTCATCCTTACGTAAGCGTGTTTCGGCTATCTCAACAGCCCGAGAGGTGGGGACATTCGTAAACAAGATCAAGTGGACGTACACCCACGACAAGAAACTGTCCCAACTAATTCCAAAGGCCCCCACACCACCGGCATCAGCGGTCTAAAACTTGCCATCGAAGCAGCTGTCCGCTGGTCATGTAAGTCTTCTTTCGAAGGGTCTGGATTTCGCTCTAGCCCCATGTGTAGTTCCCAAAATAGACTTTATAATCGAAATTGAGGAGGCACTTTGTCACCTACAGGATACGACCGGGATTAATCTGGCCCGCAGCCGCATATCAACTATGCCAAACAATGCTAAAGTAACGCCATCGAATCTGAGCAAGGTGGAGCAGTCGGCACTACGGGATCTTAAATCGGATCAATCAATTATTATTCTTACAGCTGATAAGGGAAAGGCACTGTAATACTCGATAAAGAAATTTACTATGAAAAAAAGCAGGTGGTTCTTGACGACACAGCGCATTTTGTGACATTACCACGCGACCCGACTCCTAAATCTGAGAGATCCCTTGTTGATCACCTCCGCGATCTAAAAGAAGAAACGCCTAGACGATGCCACGTACCGTCGTCTTTTTTCTTCTGACGGATCTACACCTAAATTGTATGGTCTCCCCTGAAATTCACAAACCCGAGTGCCCGCTGGGTCCTATTGTTTCAGTCATTGGGTCTCCGACGTACAATCTGTCAAAAAATCTGGTAGAACTCATCACTCCGGTCACAGGAAATAAAGGTTTAACAGTACGAAATTCCCAAGAATTCGTGGGCCTGGTTCGGGATCACGTCCTAGACGAAGACGACATAATGGTTTCATTTGATGTTGTGTCCTTGTTTACGATTGTCGCCACCTCTCGGGCTGTTGAGATAAGCCGAAACACGCTTACGTAAGGATGACAGCCTCCCCTCATGGCACATCGTTAACGGTGGATGATATTGTAATTTTGCTGAGTTTTTGTCTTAAACAGTCGCATTTTACGTTTCGCGGACAAATCTATCACCAAATTGAAGGATGTCCAATGGGTAGCCCAATTTCTGTTACAATGGCAAATCTTGTTATGAAGTGTGTGTAGTAAGCAGTCCTTGAATAGAATGCGCATCCGATAGGGTTTTACAAACGTTACGTGGACGACACCTTTGTAATTTTAAACAAGGATCATGTTGCTGATTTTTATTTAGCTTTAAACAGCGTTGAATCATCAATTCAATTTACGCATGAAGTTGAACAGAACTGTGCGCTGCCTTTTCTGGATGTTAATGTGTTCCGAAATAGTACTGGTCGCTTAGATACAACAGTGTACCGCAAAGCTTGTGATACAGGCAACCTCTTAAACTTTAACTCGCATCATTCTGTCGAACATAAAAGGGCCGTCATAAGAACCCTTCTAAATCGTTCCGAACGCATTTCTTCACATCCTCAATTGCGTGCATCTGAGGATGCTGTTATTGTTGATTTGTTGATGAAGCGGAATTATCCTAAACGTTTTATTGAGAACACGCGCAAGCAGATGGGACAAAGAAGAAGCCAGGATAATGGAAGACTTAGGACAGGGTAAGCAACAATACCCTATTTGAAAGGTGTTTCTGAGTCTATTCGCAGGGCCCTCGCCCCTTTGAATATCCTCACAGCATTCAAACCCCATCGTAAACTACGTGACCTCATTTCGAAACCTTAAGATTACACCCCCAGAGTCCCAGTGCGGCGTTGTGTATAAACTGAATTGTCTAGACTGTGACGCATCCTACATTGGGGAGACAGGGCCGGAGGCGCTGCACCCGCCTAAAAGAACACCAAAAGGGACGTGGCGAAGGCCACGCATGCTACAAGAGCGAAGACGGAACTCGTAGACCATTGTTGGAATACGGGTCACAGTTTCGACTTTGATAATGCGTCCACTCTGGCGCGTGAACAAATGTGGGGTCCACGCAGGTTCGTCGAATCATGGTTCATCCGAAGTGACTCATCGGCTACAGCTCCAACCGCGGCCCCTCCGATGGTACGCGATTTGCGTAATAGGACTGTCGAAGTTTTTTCTCTCATTCCTGCTTGAAGGTTTCATTGATGATGTCTCCCGCATGGGAGACGAAACGTTTGATTAAATTGTTTAATTTGTTATGTCAAGTCGGCGCAGTTTTTTTTATCATTGTTGACCTTCGCACAATTGTTTTTGCTTAGAAATAAAATGAAAACGTTTACAAATCCCTGTAATGCGAAACTAGAGAGAAACTCTTGAGGAGGAGGAGGGGAGGGTAGGGAGGGGAAGGTATACCCTTCCCCTCCTCCTGCCTGCTCTCCCATCCCTCTGTCTCACCCTTCCTCCTCTTCCTTTGTACCCTCAATTCAGCCCTCCTATGTACCCTCCAGTCCTCCTCCTGCGCATCCTCCCATCCTCCACCTCCGTACCTTGCCCTCTCCTCCTCCTCCATACCCTCCCCTCCTCCCACAGTTTCTCTGCGAAATTTAGCTGGAAAAGTGACGCCAGGTAACCTCAAGACCAATTCAATTTCCCCGCTAAATTCAACGGGGAAAATGACGTCACATGACTTCATGTCACGTCACCCATTACCAAATTCAGTTTCTCCGCTAAATTTAGCGGGAAAATTGACGTCACGACTTTAACACCAATTCCATTTCCCGCTATATTTAGCAGGGAAAATGGCGCCCGATGACTTCGTGTAACGTCATCCATGAAGAAATTCAGTTTCTCCGCAAGATTTAGCGGAAAAATTGACGTCACGTGAACTCAACCCCTAATTCAATTTCCCGCTAAATTTAGCGGAGCGGTTACGCCGATTGTGACGGCGACGCTGACGCCGACGGCGACATCGCGAATCGCGGAAACTAAAGTGCCTTCATGTGCGCTTCGCATAGAGTGATGCCAACTGCCTGTTTCCCTTTCCCACACCCTCTTCCACCGCCATTCTGTTCCTCTCATTGTTTCCCGTGCGCCGGAAAGTGGCCTTTGTGTCCATCGGTCCTCCCATCCGAGGGGGAAAATGCTAATCCTCCCTCCGTGGGTTCCACAACGCTGCTCCGAACTTGTGAGATAAGGTGCTTGTTTCCGGGAGGGTTATAAGCCCCACGGATTATCGCCGAGAACCAAAATGGCTGGTGGTTTGTCGGCGAGCGGTATTACAAAGAGTGGCATCACCCTAGCAAAGCGCACATGAAGGCTCCCTAGCGGAAATGGGCTCCTAAGTGCTGCGCTCTAAAATCAATTCCCGCACGATTGTTTTTGCTGGGGAAGTTTCTTGATAACACGTTCGGGTGCATTACATATTGTGTTTCTAACATATAAAATAACGACGAAGTGAAACATACTGAGATATCTTCCACGATGCGTATAGTTACGGGTTTCTTATATTTGGGATTAAGATATGTTCAAACGTATTGAGACAACCTACAACATGCGTTCAGCCATCGGTCAGCGTGAAAGAGAGTGCGTTAAATATGCAATCTTTACACGATAACTTTAATCAGCTTTTCGTCTTGTTGACAGACGCTGCTCTTATAGTTTTGGCCAGGCTTTCAGAGGTTAGCCTCCACGCCAAGACACGGAGCTCGGGATGAGCTAAGTGACTGAACATCAGCTTTCCCAACGTCACTCCATACCAGTCATTTCCCTCATACGCATATAACTTCTTAATTTGAACTAGTTGAACGCCAGTCTTTAGAAACGCGTCGCCGGTGACGTATACATCGTCAATTGGATGGAAAGGAAGAGAAAACGAGGCGTTGTACAGTGATCGTAGAGCGCTAGCATTAAACAAAGCCGCACCTCCGGCACAGTATCGCGGAAACGTCTTGTTGGGATAAATCGTTTCAGGTATATACCACTTGGATTTTACGTCTCTTATGACGGCCACGTTTTCGTACACTAAACAATGACATTCAGGCTTTTGAGCTTGGGGACGTGTCGAGAGATAATTCATTAGCATTGAAATGTTCGCCACCATGTCGTCGTCCATCTTTAGAATGTACTCCACCGCCGGACAGTTCTCGATAACCCATTTCATACCGTAGACGAATTTGTAGGTGAGGTTTCTGTAGGCGTCCCTGTATGGTAACACCACGACGTCGCCATGTGTGGACGCCTCTTCTTCCACTTGCTTTGCGGTATCGTTGTCCGCAGAGAGGCCGACGAAAAACACGGTCGTCCAACGGAAGTACGTGGAAAAGGTCCCGTTCTTCAAGCAGCCGCGTATGATCGCTCGGTGACGAAAGTGTCCCGGTGCCGTGTGAATGAAAACAGGTACCGTGGCTCTTTCTTGCAATCCGACGCCGTGAAGTGGGCATCTGGAAGATAACCTGTGTCTTCCACCGGGAATGGCAGTTCCTCGTAACCGTTTCGCAGTATCTCCTCTGGGTTCCAGAAGTTGGTGGTGTTGAGGCTTGCAGTGCTCTCGTTGAGGGTCACGTTCTGGATTGGCGGTACACAGGTTCTGTGCAGTTGTAGAGCATACATACACATCACTGATCCTAATGCAGCCACCAACACGCAGCATAGTTTTCGACCTCTTCGAGATACCATAGCCCGGCGAACCTGAAAAGAAAACAAATCTCACGTTGTGCATTTCCTGCACGAAAAATAATATATGTAACGCATTATATAGGAGTTTAGAAAGCAGGAACTTTGTCCCAAGGGGTGTTTTTTTTCTTTGCGCGGTAGATGACAAATTTATTGAGCGTTCGACGACATCGATCATGAAATAAATACATGCTTCATACATTTCTGATTTGTTAAATTACGAATTGATTAACGGAAGCCAATGGCTGTACCCTTTGTGGTATTTTCCCCCACCATGCCTAGTACTCCTCAGTGTTGCCAGATGGTTGTATCACAAACACTCAAACGGCAGGAGGAAATAACCCAAATGTAGGCAAAGCCGCTGAAATTTCATGTTATCTCGAAAAAGAAATCTTAAGTGACCTATAAAATTTCAGATAAATTCTGCGCCCAAAATTTTCCTCAAACTAGCAAGATTTTCCTTATTCCCATATACGAGGGGCGTTCATAAATTTCGTACTATCGGCACAAAACAAATGAAAAAAACGAAACAAAACAGGCATCAACATGAGCGCGCGTCCCTCTAGTTTCCGCACAATATAAACATCGCACGCTATAGTGGCTCGGAACGCCGCTAGGGAGTAGAAACAAAAATGACACCGCCCGTCGGTGCCAAGCACACGCAGTGATCTTTTGTTTTCATTTGAAGGGAAGCAATGCCAAGGATATTCATTCCAATCTGGGAGCGTTGTTCGGGGACAACACCCGAGTTTATGAAACTTTTGTTAAATGGCACAGACGCTTCCAGTGTGGCCAAATAAGAGGAAAGCATTTCAAGGACTGTGACCAAGTGATTGCTCAAGTGGAGCGATTCCTGAACACTGAAAACGAAGAGTTCTATAACAATGGCCTCCGGCATGTGGTGAATCGCTGGAAAAAGTGGGTAACTTTTGGTGGCGAACATGTAGACAAAGTCTCAACTCCTACTCGAGATTGATTCCTGAATCTTCATTCCTTCGTGACAATAATACGAACTTTATGAACGCCCCTCGTAGACCTGAATATTGCCTGAATCTGGTAAATTTGGCTCGGGTCGGCAGCCCTGTAAATCTGAATACGAAAATATCGAACAACTATATACGATTGATGCTTGCCTCTTCCAACTTTACGATTTATTGCAGCAGTGTAGACATATACGAGATTTTCTTCAAATTTTCATACTTCATATGTTCCCTTTATTTTTTAGAGTCCAGCTCCTGGGCGCCTCTTTCCAGGTTGAGTGGCGCGGCGTCGACGTCGCCGTCGGCGTCGGCGCAACCTTGCTAAATTTATTGGGAAAATTGACGTCACGTGACCTCAACACCAATTCAATTCCCCGCAAAATTTAGTGAGGAACATGACGTTTAACGACTTGATGTCACGTCACCTATGAACAAATGCAGTTTCTCCTATAGATTTAGCGGGGAAGTTGACGTCACGTGACCTCAACAGCAACTCAATTCCCCGCTAAATTTAGGGGCAAAATGGATACCACGTGACCTCAACACCAATTCAGTTTCCCCGCTAACTCTATCAAGGAAAATGACGTCACATGACTTGGTGTCACGTCACCTATGAACAAATTCAGTTTCTCCGCTAGATTTAGCGGAAAAATTGACGTCAAATGACCTCAACAGCAATTCAATTCCTCTCCGAATTCGGCGGCAAGATTGACATCACGTGACCTCAACACCGATTCAGTTTACCGGCTAAATTTAGCGAGGAAAATGACGTCACTAGACTTGGTGTAACGTCACCTATTTAGAAATTCAGTTCTTTGGCTAGATGTAGCGGGATAACTGGCGTCACGTGACCTCAAGACGAATTCAGTTCCCCCCTAAATTTAGCGGGGAAAATTACGTCACATGATTTGGTGTCACGTCACCTCTGAACAAATTCAGTTTCTCTGCTAGATTTAGCGGGAAAGTTGACGTCACGTGCAGAGGAGGAGGAAGGGAAGGTACGGAGGAGGAGGGGAGTGGAGGATGTGGACGGAGAGGAGGAGGAAAGGAGGGGAGGTGGAGGAGCCGTCGAGAGGATGATGAGGAAGGAAGGGGGACTATGGAAGGAGGGAGAGGAAGGAGGAAGGGAGGGGGATGAGCAAGCAAGGAGGAGGAGGAAGAGGAGGGGAGAGGAGTGGAGAGGATGAGGAAGGAGGAGCAGGAAAGTAGGAGGAGGAAGAAGGGAGGAGAGGCGGAGGAGAAGAGGAGAAGGGGTGGACGAGGAGCAGAGAAAGAAAAGGAGGAGGAGGAAGAGGAGGAGGAGGAGTAAGAGAGGGAGGCGGAGAGGGAGGGAAGAGGACGAGGGCATACCCTCCCCTCCTCCTCCTCAAGAGCTGCACTCTAATTTCACGTTACCGAGATTTTTAAACGCCTGATCTTTTTATTTATTAAAGTAAATAGCTCTTTGTTTATTGGTTTGCATTCACGGCAGTTGCTCATGTCATGTAACGTAAGTGACATGTTACTGCTCTTCTGATTTTGAGCATGCTCCATCCCGCATTTGTAGCTTCTCTCCCAAATCACCGGGTGCGATGACTTTATATGACAAGAACTTCATATTACGGCGAACCCTGGACTGATTGTTTGCAAAGCAAAGACAGTCAATCACTTGTTGACTGGAAAGCGAAGAAGACAACAAGGGGAGCAGCTGACAATGTGTTGGATTTGAAGTACAATGAAACAGACTCTTCTGTCAGCGCGAAGTGTGATGGGAGGTCAAAATCATAGGGAAGACTCTTCTAGATTGGCTTTTCCGAACAAGCTCTCGAGTCTTTCAGATTTGTTTTAGATCGGCTGAAATTGACCGATTGACTTCACCACCTCACAACAAAAAAGATTTCAAATTAGAAAGCAGAGGCAAGCTTCTTAGTGAGATCATGGCTTTGTGGAATTCATTTAATTCCAGTCGGTCAGAAAGACCAACGCCCATGAATCGCTGTGATCGAATTCCTTTACAGGTTGAGTGTGTTTACTGCAGTTTAAGCTGTAGGGAGAGAGACAAGTTTACTAACAGACTTTACAAATTGTATAGAATGAACGGTATGTGCTGATGAAAGGCGCGCAAAAGTGTGTATTCGGTACTCTTGAGTTTGAAATTTCAAAACCTCAGCATGCACAAAATAAATGTGGCCGTACGTTTTAATAAATCTGGAGGGTGCACTTTCCGGAAAAGCACTTATGAAAGCTAGTAGCTTGAATGTACGGAAAGCGCTCGACGAACGACGAGGCTGATAATGTGTATTGACTTAAGAAAGCGTCGCTGTGACACTAGCATCGTAAACCTTCATGCCCAGTGTCACAACGCAGTCTGCAATTTAGGTCAAGCATATTTCCAGGCTCGTCACTCGCCGGCGTGCCCCCCGCATATTTCAGCTAATACTTCAAGGCGCGCAAAAGAAAACACACTATAAAATACATACACACAAAGAAACAACTCTCACGCAGCGCTGACAGTCAACTCTGAGATATATTAAACATCATCTTCGTTATATTTTACTCTAACGCACTAAAATGAAGAAGAAAATAAAATTTAACTAAGGAAGAACAGAGAAGGAAAAAGAAAAAGATAAAGAAAAGGAAAAGGACAGAAGATAAGAAAGAAAAGGAAGGCAAGTAAATAAAATACAAAATAAGTAAAAGAAAAGAAAAAAATGAAATGAAGTAGGCAGCGGTAAAGTCCGGCTACAGTAAAAGTCCCTAAGGAGTACATCTTGGGAAGAAACAGCGAGCAACGAAACTTGGACAAGAGTAAAGGAACAAACACGACAGGATTCGGTGCTGAACTAACAACTGTTGTTTATTACACAAATTACACAAATTCGACAAAAAAAGAATAGGTGGTCGTTCCCTATCTTCATCAGGTTTCACGTAACCTAAAACAAGTCGGAGGCCGCTATGGTGTTACTGGTTGTGTTCTCTGCCCCACAAAAAATGGGTCAGATATGTGCTAAGGTGTGCGTGCTGTTGAAATCCGGTCAAAAAACAAATGCACCAAAAAACACTGTGCCGTTTGCATGGCCTGTGTGTCAGGTGTGATCTATAAGATCCCCTGTCTTGTGGCAAGGTTTACGTTGGACAGACGGGCCGCATGCCTTAATGATAGACTTAGGAGCATGCGCTGCTCACTGGGCTACAGTCGGCGGGCTGCTGCCCGTACGCTGCAGGGACCGCAAGTGCGAGCCTAATTTTAGTCAAGTCACTGTTTTGGATAGGCATAGAGACAGGGTGATAAGGAAATCATCGAAGCCTTTTTTATCTCAGAACTGGGCGGGAGATGCGTCAGCGAACCGTCAGTGGCGTTGTTCGACAAAGAGTTCGGGTACTGCGATCGACCATGACGGGCATTGTGTAAACACTGATTGGGCCTATTGCGACATATTATGCTGATCGGTTGGCACGTTTGTGTTTGTCTGTATAATTTTTATCTGATTAAAGATGCTTCTTGTTTTCTCTCCTTCCGAATTTGTGTAATAAACAACAGTTGTTAGTTCAGCGCCGTCCTGTCGTGTTTGTTCCTTTACTCTTGTCCAAGTTTCTGTTGCCGCTGTTTCTTCCAAGATGTACACCTCAAACCAACTAGCCCAACAACGTCACATTGTCCCTAAGGAGGTTTTCCTAAATAATCTAACTCTTTTTGGGATATGGTCATCGACGGGGTACTAACACATAATCCATCCAGCAGGTCTATGCTAGCGGCTTCGATAATTTCTCTAGACAGTTTGTTCGTGCTTCGTCTCAGTACCGTGCATTTTTTAGAAAAGCGAGCATCCACAATCTCTGCAATGAATGCCCAGGTGACCTGAGTTAACGTTAATGGCGTTGTTGTTATGTTCTCGAAGTCTATCGTTAAGACAGCGACTCGTCTGCCCGACGTAACGCTTCCCACATGTAAGAGGGAAGGAATAGATCACTCCTTCTCCACAGGAAACGAACTTGGTCTTGTGGTTTTTGTTGCAGCACTCTGGTAGAATAGATGGCCCATTCACCCGCTTCCATGGGCGGGAAGTTTTTGCAGAGCAGAGAAGACTACGTCGATGTTGACTCTATTGGATACCTTCTTAAACTTGTGGAACAGGTTGTGAATATAAGGCACTATGACAGGCCTTGTGGTGCGTTCTCTTGTTCTGTGGTTAGTGGCTTCTCCTTGCTTGACCTCCCTAAGTAGGCATTCAGAGACTGAAATTAATACTGACAAAGGGCATCCTGCTGAAACCATTCGAGATATTTGCGTTTTGATGCTTATATGGGTCATGTGCACGCAGGATTTCTTAGGAGAGTTTTTGGGAAAATTTAGCAATGCCTCTTTTAACAAGTTTTGAATGTGCGGAACTATCATTAAGTAGTGGCATTTTTGCCCTTGGTTCGTAAGACCAGCAGATGTGACTGCTTTTTAAAAGAAACAATCGAAGGTCTAAGAATCATATCGGAAACTCGACGGGAAGTTCGTGGGTAAAGTTTAACGGATCAAGGCATTTTCGGAAGGTTGAAAGAACATTGGCCACCAAGGTGGAGAAGGTGCTATCGTTGCTGTCAGGGAAAACCGAGTAGTCATCCACGTTCCGTAACACACGCACTATTTTTTAATTGTCAAGGTTTTGCTCTAAGATTCTGCTGTGGAAGGTCAGGAAGAGGTCACTGAGCACAGGAGCTATTCAGGAACCTATACATACTCCGGTTTTTCGTAAATATGTTAAGCCATTCCAGGTGGCAAACTTAGAATACAAGAAGGTAGATATTAGGTCCAGGAAACCCTTGATAGACATCCCTGCTGCATTTTGAAAGGCTACGACGCCAAAGAAGTCAACACTGTCCTCTGCACATCAGAAGACGATCTTAAGGTAGGGCATAATAAAGATCCTTAACGTCAATAGAAAGGTCATAAACCTTCTGCTCTTGGGTTCTTGGAGAAACTCAAGAAATCATCTGAACTCCCAATCAAAGACGGATCTTTTATGTCAAGAAGATTTAGTTTTTCTTGAAGGAACATGGAAATGAACTTTTGCCACGTGCCTCTTTCAGACACAATGACCCTGAGGGGGCAGTCGGTTTTATGTGTTTTCGCATTGAAGAAAATCTCAAGGCTAGAAAGGTTACTCCGGTTAATGTATGAACCAAGTTGCTTCAGGCCAAGCGAATTACATAATTGATTGGCTTCGGCTTTTGATTTTACTTAAGGAAAAGTCATGAGGGCACTGGAAAACGGGCACAGAAGGTACTTTGTGCTCATGCATAAAAACGTGGTTTGGCACTAAGGCCTGTGCAGTCTTAGAGTACGTTTTCCATTGCCATCATGACATTTCCTTAAGTAAAATCAAAAGCCTAATTGTTGTGTGTTGACGCTTTTTCTGGAAAGTGCTCGGTTCTCACATATAGCGGGTGTTCCCGGAACGCCATATTAATGGTATGTGTTTCTAGTGCATGGTAGGGACTAGCTCCTTTCTTTCGTCCTCCAAGAACAATAATCTAGGTTGGAGGAAATGCGCGTTGAGCGCGTATAGGTATGCATTAGTCTCAGTCAAGACCACGGTGTAAGATACACTCTTTAGGTGAGAACACGGCGGGGCTAAACGTGCGGCGCGAGGAATCAGATAACGTTCGTTCGACGGGCATCCGAAAGGCTGCATCATTCCGCGGCCACCGTGCCCGCGGCTGACAGTGTCGCCGGCGGCCAAACGGCGAAACTGTGTGAGAGCGAAAAAATTATCTCGTGGCCATGACACCCCGGTACACCGTGGTCTTTCTGCACGCGCGACAACCTCGCTGGAGCTCTGCGCGTGTGGAGCATTAGGTGGCACGAGCCGTCTTGTGCACTGCTGCCTGCCTCCTGCGTCTTACACCGTGCCCACGGATCGAGGAGTCATCTGCCGCCGCCGCTTGTAACCATAGTGAGAGAGAAAAAGAGAGAGTGAAGTGCGAACTTTATCGGCACGTCGCGAAGAGCGCGCTGTCCTCACCTGAAAAGTCTTACACCGTGGTCAAGATACACCAACTTGGCAAAAAGACAAATAGTCGCTAGTTCTTGGCATGCGCTGCGAACAACGACCGACACTATAGAGTCCCATGAATGCTCTAGCAGCAGCCAAGAGAAGATAACTTCTCTTCGACGGCGGCTGTCAACGAGAAGGCCCATTTATTTACTTTCCACGGCGGCTGTTAGCGAGAAGGACCAGTTATTTAATCACAAATAAAATTTTCAAACGTTTTGACCACGACCAAGCTTATTCACCTTCAGCTTAAAGCTCACGGCTACTAATGATGATTCTCCATCACTGGCTACCTTTTGAAATCATCCACGCCTTCCAAAATATTGGACCACCGATCAGGAGGTATAGCTCGCACAAGTCGAAACCCAATTCTCTACGTACTAAATCACCTCGCAAACTCAAATGCTCTCTGTCGTGGTGTCCACTTTTCAATCCAAAGTCGCGACCTAAGCACGAGATTTGGTTCTCGACCCGCCAGTGACGGACCCTTTCTCCATCTTGAAGCCAGAACTGGTGACGCGCGCGTCAGGAACCGAGCAGCCCGCCTACACCAACTCCTAACAAGCGAAGAGATCGGTAACCAAAGACTCTGGTAACTTCTCCGAAGCCTGCAACAACTCCTTGGCGAGAGGACCGCATCATTCGACACATCACTGTTTAAGGAGGTATTTCTACAGCGAATGCCTACTAACGTTGGAATGGTGTTAGCAAAGGCGTCAGACTTCCAGTGGCCCGCACTCGCAGAGCTGGCCGATTAGGTTATGGGCATCGCCACACCACTGGAAGCAGCGCTCCCACAGACGCAAGGATCTTCAGATTGTCCTGTGGCCTCACCACCCAAGCCCTCTCCACAGAGCTGCATCAGCTCCGACACGTCTTTCACCGATAGTTGACAGGAGGACAAAACAGCGCATCTGACATTACGATGCGTACTCGCTCAACTTAGCGGCCCATGCCACCGGTCGCACTTATCGAAGCCGTCAACCTCATCACACCTGAGAGTGTGCTGGTGCCATCAAACATTCGAAAAAAAGACCAGGAACTGCGTACCACCTTGTGCTGCTGCGAAAGATATAAATATCCACTCCTAAAATCGGCGAGTGGAGTTGGGACTTATATTATCACGAACCGGGATACTGGGCAACGTTTTCAATTAGACACCGGCGCTGAAGTACGCGTTTCGCCCGCATCTGACCTCCCAGATTAATTCCGACTAACACACTCGTCTATACAGGCTGCAAATGAAGCACCCCTTGCCATCTACGGTGAGCGAGTTTTAACTGTAAACATTGGAATATGGCTAGTTTTCCGCTGGCAATTTTTGTCCGGGACCTAACACACCCAATCTTGGGTTCTAATTTCCTCCTTGTTGACATTTTCATTTCAAACTCCCTTTCAGACTCCTTGTTGACATGCCGAACAGGCGTCTAGTGGACGCTATAACGAGCCTCGTACTTTCAGGAACATCACTCTCTCTAATAAACGCCCCAGTGCACTTTCAGAAAAAAAAGGGTATATGCTTACAGCCCTTGTCCCATATATGACACCCCAAAACTTAATTTCGACGTACAGCTCACGGACGTCGAACCGACGTTCCCAACTTACACAGGTGGCTTGATAAGTAAGTGGTAGAACTTATTAAAATAGCTAATGCACGTGTACTGAAAAAAACAAGTTATCGATATTTTTTTGGCATTACTGCAAAACCTTAGTGTTTTTTTCTTTAGTTTTTGATACGTACTTTAGCTGATTAATGAGGTGTATTTCATCGTTCTCAAGCACCTCGTAAAAGTTGATGCCGTCTGTTCAACGTCAGAACGCTGCACGTCGAATTCAAGTTTTTTGGTGTCGTATATGAGACAGGGCGTGTAAGAATATACCCTCTTTTCTGAGTGTGAGCCTGCACACAAAACGCTACTTCTGTACTTTAAACAAACTTCTAACAAAATTCAGCACCCGGTTGAACACGACACGAACCTCTACATTGTAACTACCGAACAACCTGTGTTCGCTCGCCCACGTAAATTGCACCCAGATCGCTTGAATGTGGCGCAAAAACGTTTGCTCATATATACTTAAGATGGGAATTATACGACACTGGTCAAGTACCATGGGCACCGCCTCTACAGATTGTGCAGAGGAAGACCCTCGGTCATTGCCGACCTTTGGGGTGATTATTGCGCATTGGACAACTCAACAGCACCCGATCGATACCCACCCCCAATCATCAAAAATTTCTCAGCGTCTCTTCATGGCTCCAACATCTCCGAAATTGACCTCGTAAGGGCATATCATCAAATTGCTGTGCGCCCATCCAATATTTCTAAAAGAACCATCGTCCCTCCATTCTGTTTTTTTTGAGTATGTGAGAATGCATTTTGGTCTGCGAAAGGCAGTCGAGACGTTTCAACGTTTTGTCAATCACGAAACTGTAATAATTCACAGTTTTTATGAAGAACTTGATCCTCTTCATTTACAGTCCTGAACCAAGAAGTACACCTCGAACATCTCGAACTTGTTTTCTAACGACTTGATGATTACTGTCCCATAATCAATAGAGACAAGTGCGAGTTTCGTTTGATTAAGACACAGATATCCTTGGCCACCATTTGACCAGCGTGAACTTGGACCACTCGACGACAAGGTCAAAGTCGACGCGCACTTCCCTCAACCTTTGTACTTACGCAAATTCCCCCCCCCCCACCCACACAAAACAAAAAAATCTTAGTTAAATCACTTTTATAGGCGCTTCATTCCTAACTGCACTCAGTTACTCAAACTGCAAACGAATCTCCTGAAAGGCGTGCACACCCCTTCCACAACACTACAGTGGCTCCCGAAAACAGTTCAAGCTTTTGACAACACCAAGCAAGCACTTTCCAACGCCACTGCTATTTCTTCCTATGCCGAGTTAACCACTCAACGAACTTGTCGACGCCTCAAATACTGTAGCTGGTGCGGTTTTTCAGCAAGTCATGGGAGCAGTCTCGCGCCCCATTAAATTAAACAAAATTGACCTTGCAGTGTGCCGCTACAGCACCCTCGGCCGCGAACTTCTTGCAAATCCACGTTTCAAACACCTCTCAGAAGGTTGGTGTTTTTTTCGTACTTACCGACGATAAGCCTCTTATAAACGCCTTGACGTCGTCCAGGGATAGATTTCTCCGCGAGAAGCACGCCACCTGTCTTGCGTCGATGAATTCACCAGAAACGTCCGTCATGTCAAGGAATCCCACGACCCCGCAGCAGACGCTCCATCGCGCAAAACACCCACCTTCCTTTGTAACGCTCCGATATCTGACATTAACTTCAATGTTACGGCTGTTGCGAGGCAGAAGTACGACTACATTGGTTTGTTGAGTTCCTCCTCAAATCGCCTGCAGCTCCGAAACATCACAATACCACATTGTCATCAGCCTCTCCTTCGTTATTTCTCCACGTTGAGTGCTGCGGCTCGCCGCCCTTTCGGCATTTCGCCCTCAAATGTCCGACACCCCTCAAGAGTTGTGGCATCCCGGAATACAGGCGACATAATGCCTGGTTACCTAACGTTTCTTTTGACATGGCATAAGTAAGGATGGGATTGAATGGACGAAGCACGCATAGGCAGCCAAAAATTAAAATTAATCGACGTGCTTCCATGCCTTTTCAAGAATTACCACTACCCACCACCCATTTTGATAACGTTAACATCAACATTGTCGTTGCCTTACCACCATCAACTAATTAATTATTTGAAAACACGTTTAATACCACCTTTTACGCACATGTAGTGATGTTGTGTTAGGTAAATTCCGCCGTGGTTGGCCAACGTGTAATATACCTATTTACGCGTTAACCGCAAGCCTGCCGAATTTCCGATATCATAACCAACAACATCGCGAGGATTTTTTGACAGTTTGAGTCGTCCCTATTTCGTTCTCTCATAAAGCTCCTCGGAACATATCACATTCAAGCATTTTTCTTCTTCCTTTCACCAAATACATGGTCGAAAGATTCCATAGATCACTTAAGTCGTCACTCAAGGACCAGGAAGATTTCCTGAATTGCTGGCTAGAGTTCCCCAGGGAGTGTGCTTGTGCCGCTGTTGTTTATAATATTTGCAAATGATATCAAACAACGCGCACCAAATGTTAGGTTTATTTCATATCCGCACGATACCACACTTTTTATTAAAGGCCAAACAACTACTGAGGTCGAAAGTACAGCGGCATTTGTTCCCGAAAATCTACACTTATGGACGCAAGGTAATGGACTAAAAATAAACACAGACAAAACTAAATGCGTACTGTTTAGGCCACGGAAGTGTAAAATTTCGTTGCCTTTAAATATCAAGATGAATTTATATTTGGAGTTTGCAAAATCCGTAAAACTCTTTCGTGCCATTTCTACTGAATCACTTTCTTGGACTGAACACGTTGAGGATATCCACCGGAAAGTTTCCAAACTAATAGAAATATTATCTCAAACTTGTTTTATGTTTCCCGTGGAGTGAAGTTGCTCTTGTATTATTCTCTGATATACACAAGTTACGTGTACTTTCACCTGGTTCGGGAAAAAAACAACGAAATAAAAGTTAACAATACTGCTTCTAACACAGAAGAAAGTATTTAGCATAATTAAAAATGTTTCTTTTTTTCATTCTTTCGAAAACATAAAGTTGTGACAATTAATCATTTATAAAACTATCGTTTGATGGGAGTCTACAATACGGCAGTAAAACAAACTACCTTTTTTCTTTCCCTGCTGTCGGGCTTGATTAGAACAAACCAGGCGTATGAAACTAGATAGCGAGAAGTGGTGTGTGACTACACTCCGTACTAATTATGAATTAACTTCTTTAAAATATACACTACCGTCGCTTCTAAATAAGCTTGAACTGAAAATATTGACATTACTACAAAATCGAAGAGTACGCGACGTGATATGTTATTAATAACACAGTGGTAACGACGTTTTTGTAGCTAATCGATGTAATAAGGTATAGCATCTTGTTTTTGCTTGTGTTGTCTGAAATGTTTCCGCCGCTTTTCTGTCACACGAAGTAGGGCCTCGTCAAGTAGCAAGCCAAGCAGCCTTTTTCCCTATCTCCCTCCTTGGTATACAAAAGGAAAAAAGAGATTATTTTTATATTACCCTTCATTCTTCTTGGACTCCGATCAGCGTTCAGAGCTGAGCTCATTTGTAGCCCCACGGAGCTATGGTACTATTCTTCGTCTTCCCAAAGGTCTTTTGCTCCGAGCGATATAAAAATTGCGACCAACCCTGTGAACCACGCCACCAAACTAAAATTTGCCATGCGCCTAATCCGCGCGGTTTCACAGAGACGACAGGAACAGTCACCGATACATGTGCGACAAGGTTTCCAAGCGTCCGCAAGCGTCGCTGTATTTCGAGACGTCGTTCGAGATCTGGTGCAACAGCCATACGACGGTCCTTTTTCGGGTCATAAGAGGACGAGGTGAATATTTTGTCCTGGACTCATTCACTCCGTTACCATTTTAATGAAAGGCCTGCACTAAACCTCCTTGTGACTCTCTCCACGCATCGTCGACGTCACTTAACCTCGGCTGCGCCTCTCTGCCATCAATATCGTCAGGGAGGGGGCAATTTAGCAGCCAGGATAACAGGAAGACGACGAGTGCAAAAGGTGACCAGAGCCTGTGTGAAGGCCGGCTCACACACTTGCGTTTCCTTTTGACGGAGTTCTTGTGCTCTCTTACGACGATGAAACGCACTGGCAGCTTGAGTCATCTATGAAGTGACCACGGAGATGCATTCCACTAGAGCGAAGGTTCTGCGGTATTTCCGATATTAAATGTTCGTAGCATCTATGAAAAGTGATCGCTTATTTCATTGTCAAACTCTTTTCAAGCCAAGAAAAAAGATTATTGCGGGAATATACGGAAATGCCAAGTTTCCACGGCTACCCCAAGATAGCGCCTTTGTGATCTCTCCTTGTAAAAGCTTAAAAATGTTTTAAGGCGCACGGTCGTGTGCAGTCGTTAAGTGCGTGCAACAGCCTTCAAGGGGCACTCAAGTGGGTTCTGAGCTCCTGTATTTATGGTTAAAACTCAATCTACGGGCTCTAAGCATACTTAAAAAACCAAAATTACACTCATGGTCGGTCGTTTTCCCTATTCGATATCTAATCAAAGATCGTGTCACGCCCTCTTTCTGCACCTTGGAGCAGTCGCCAAGGGGCGTTATCAGGCGGCGTTTACAAATAGTAATCGCTGTATTACTTATCCACACCAAAAAACTTGACCTTTATATAATGTACAACGTACCTAAAGATGGGAATAATAGTAACATTAAGAATCTCGACACAAGTAGCTATTTTCATCAATGCAAATTTATGGAGGTAATGGAAACACGAGGATCCCCCCCCCCCCCCAGGTGAAAATAGTGCCTCCATGTTTCTATTGCACTGAGTCTACTAGGACATGCTGCCATTTAGAACCGGTCATATAAATTGACGCCCAACAAACAATATTCCATTAAAAAAATATAGATATCTTTCAGAAAGCGTTTGAGTGGCCCTTTCAAAGGACACTGAAATAAAAGACTAAACAAAATAAATGTTTTAAAGGGCGTAGATAGTACACATATTTGTTGTAAAGTTTTACGCGAAGAAAGAAATGTTTTGGGACCAATTATACGCCGTTAGACGCAATTTTGGAGGAGGTTTGGGGAGGGGGGGGGCGGCTTAGCTTTGCTCTAGTCCCCACCCGTGCTTACAAAGCTAAACACCTTTTCTGGGCTCTCATTGGTTGGAGAGACGAGTGACGTGTGAAATGGTCGTTGTAAAAATGTTTCTTCGTAACGTAATAGTATTCATATCAACACTGTTTTTTTTTTTTCATGTCTGAGAAACAAGCAATTTCGAGAGAGTCATTGCTTTTAAAATATCCCGAGATTGTCTTTCAGCTTGGACTTCAAACGATAACAAACATGGCTGCTGGCATTTGCGGCGTGCTCAGCGAGCACAGCTCGATGAGTTCGTCTCTATTTAAGAGTGAAAGTCGTTCTGCTTTCATCGAGGTGTCTAGAGGAAGACCTCAACCGACCTAGCTTGCCGCAAACAACCGCCCCAAGTACGAGCCTCCGGTAGCGCTGTGCGGAGCTTGGGTTCCTAGCGGGACTGGCATAAGCCTCACGTCCTACGTCAATTATGTTGTTTGATATCTGTGCTTGATTTGTTCCTTCGAGCGTGTTGACACTGAATGGAGATGCTGGTTCCTGTAAAAGCGGCCCCTGCCACTCTGTGAATTCGGAAACCATCGTTACTGCAACCATGGCGAGCCATTTGGCTCCCAGAGATAATCGGGCGTTCGGCTCGCATCAGGTTTGTCTACGTTCCCGTCATTTCGTTTCGAAAGGCAAGTGGCTCAATTAGGTTTTGCAGTGCACCTAGCCTACCAAAACAAACATTGACAGCGAAGCTGTTTATGGCTCTAGTGTTTCGTGGATGTTTCGTGTGATTTACCAAAAGCTCTACGCTCGCAACGAACCTCCCTGCCGCACCGCACCACGCGCCGCACGTGCCGGCGTCTACTGCAGTAACTGTTCCAAAGCAAACGCCTAAAAAAATGGCATCTTGCACTCTCGTTTGTCAACACTTTATTTTGGTTATTTACTTGGAATCTTTTATACAGGTATGGGGGGTGAAAGGGGAAGTGTGATGGGCGCCGTATGGCGCAATGGTAAATGGGGCGCGTACGCGATGAAAATTTTAGAGAGCCTAAATTGTAGAGAGCGTTCATTTCAAGCCATGTGGTGCGTTTGAAATTGAATGGCGGAGGACACCGGGGAAGACTGGTCGCAAGCGCGCATGCTCTGCTTTTTCGCGAGGCGAGGAGGAAAGCAGGCGGAAAGGCTAAAGCGCTCGCAGACGAACCACGCGTTTGTCTGCCTCGTCGAAGCTCGTATAGGCAAACGCGGCCCCATACACCATGTGACCGCAATCGAGAAGTTGGAAAATCTCTGCAATTGTAGGATCGCTCAAAATTTTGGGGGCCGCTGACTGGCCTGCTGGCTTCAGTGCTCCTAGCTGTCCCCAAACATTTCTTCGCGGAATTCAGGCGCACGATCCATTTAACGGGTGAAACGCGCCCGATTCATGCAGATGCAGAAACCTTAGTCAAAATATAAAGAAACTATGTGACCTTTCGACACACCCGTCGCGGCTAGCGCTATGTTGCGATGAAAATCTTTCGCAACCTCGAGGGGTGGAGCAGTCTGCAGAGCGAGTCGTTTTCATGTAGATGGTTGAGCGTGTTGGTTTCTAATTTACGATAAGGAAAGAGGGACATTTAAGAGAAACAGACAAGACTGGCTTTCGCCTGTCTTGTCTTGTTCTGTCTTGTCTGTTTGTCTTAAATGTCCCTTTTTCCTTATCGTAAATCGTTTTCATCGCAGCTCTGTGCAGTTCTTCGCTCCCGTCCTCCACACCACCCCTTCCAGGCGCCATAATACGTGAAGGCGTGCGCTTGCGGCGCGCGGAACACCATTCGCTGCATTCTTCTTGAAGCTTAGGTAATTCAGATATTTTCGTGTGCTTGACCATAAACTCTACGCTCGCACCGCCCTCTCTTTGTCGTTGTTCCAAGCGCTTGCGTGACTAGTTTCCTATCCTTCAGCTCTCCCGGGGGTGGTGGTCCCGTCGCGCGTGTCTAGTTTCCTCCGTCTCCTCGGGCCGGCGATAGTCGTCCACGCGAATGTATATAAAAAACCAGAAAGACAAGTTGCCGTTCTCCATTTCCAATTTCAATTCTCTTCTCTCGTCCCAATGGGGAGGCCGTGTACAGACCCTTTATTCAAGGGCGCCGCCATCTTGAATTGTCGTCACTTCCAGTATGGGCGAAAACATTGTTTTGCCGTCGCCACGCCAGTAGAAGGCGCTTAGGATATAAGCGTAACCGTCACACATTAACGCTTTGCCTCCCCTTATTTTTTTACTAGTTACAGGTTGAAACGTTTTAGTATTTTTTTCGTCGCCCATACCGGATATGCCTGTTAGGTGGCTGGGGACGGGAGTTCGCAGAAAAGGTCTATAGTCCGGACTCCCGAAGAGCAACGCGCCTACGAAGAGCAACGGAGGGAACGGCAACGAGAATGCCAACGGCGGTGGCTGACGGCACGTGTGTGTGCGTACCTTTGGTCACGATGACCAGCGATCAAGAAAATAAATGTGTTCATGTCTTTGTTCAACATTTTGTGCCACGTCTGTTTCGTGTGCTGAACAGCTTCTCTGGTCATCCGCCTTCACAGAGTGGAATGGCTCGCAATTATTTTTTTACGTCGCGTAATATTTTTGCGTCATGACGCTCAGGCACTTTGCTCGCGGATGTCATGTGAAAAGAAAATAACAAAACAGTAAAGCTGAAGCGACTCCATACATATTTTGTTTATTTTTACTCCTCTCGGTCGCTGATTACCACACCTCGAGCGACGCCGACAGACGTTTGTATTGGACCATGGCTCGTACATGATAGAACGATAGAACGCCGCTTTCATGGTCACGTCTTCTGAGCGCTGCAGCAGTCTTTAGACGGGGGCGAAATAGCAGACGGACGGAGAAGAAAACGGACGCCCACGCGCAGCTTTCACGTCAGCGTCTCGCGGGCATTGCAGACGACGATAAACGATTGTGAAATAGCAGACGATGCAGGAGGCTGCCGCGCGTCTGTTCGCACTACTAGCAGGTGGTAGACTGTGTAGACGCATCGTAGGTCGTGAAAGAAAGACACTAGGCTTTTAGCGTGTTCAGCACGTCTTTTTAATCCCCACTAAATTAATTATACCCTCCATAACCTATTCTAGGTTGAAGAAACTCTCATGCTGTAGGATGTTTTTATGCTCATAAAGATTAACGCGTAAACGATTGAATTTTTTTTTCAAAGGTGCTCCATTTGCATTTTATTCACGCTAAGCTGGCAATGCGTTGGATGCTACGCAATCTAACGACCAATGAGCCTCCTCCTTTTTACCTCCTGACCCCGCTCTCGGTGCGTGGGTAGGGCAGGAGCGTAATCACATCGAAACAACAGATAGTCGCACGTAGGGGTGAAGGAACTATAGTGGTTGCTGAGCCAAATATCCGGATCATTCATTGTTGGATCACACACTCTGAGCGTGTATTGGGATCACGCACTCTATTGGACAATAGGGCTGAGTGAGCGCTCGGTATGAACTCGACTCAGTTCGGATCGAAAGAAAATGCAGCGTCAGCGTCCGGTGAGAATCTAGTTTCAATCACACTCTTGGTACCCAAGAAATGGCAACCGACGATGTTGCTTGATGAGGTTTTGAAAAGGGTATATTTATTAGGCTGACCACAGAATCATAAAAGGGAAATTTCAGGGATTTGCAGCAACTTAGCAGTCCTGCGGTAAAGCAAACAGACGCACACACACATAGAACCATACACACACAAACACACACACGACACATTCACACACATGAATAACATGCTGAATTTATGTGTTATAACATCAATAAGTAATCTATATCTTGGGTTCCGTGTTTTCGGATAAATCCGAGAAACTCCGGCAAACACCGCGACGGTAAAATTTTGGTCCCTTCGGATTTATCCGATAAGCTCTGAATTTCGATGTGCCGATTCCCCCCCCCCCCACACACACACACAAACAAACACATACACACACAAACAGTATTTTACAATTAATTGTTTAATGAGAGCGTAGAGTCAATGGTCCGGGGGAAATGCCTCCGCACTCATCTTTCAAACGTCGGTCAGGACAACAGGTCGTTATATTTTCGGGTCACGACAAAACTCACTGTTACGGCGGAGCTGTTAAGGGCTAGGTTCCCCAAGATTGCGTCCAGTACCAAACAAATATCGACACAAAACTTTGGGCAGCTACCGTCATCTATGAGCGACGGCGGCAACAAGACAACCGGCTTGCCGGCCTCGCTCATTGATGGCGGCCAGCTTTCCAGCCTTTCCACTCTGGTTTTCACCAGAGTGGAAAGGCTGAACTTCTCAGGCGTCCTCCTAGATGTCGTTCTCAAGGTCCTCCTAGAGCCGTCCTTGAGGTCTTCCCAGACGTCGTCCTTGAAGTTGTCCGAGAGGTTGTCCACGAGGTTGTCCTGAAGTCGCCCTTGAGGTCGTCCTAGACGTCGCCCTCTGGGCGTCTACCTTGAGGTCGTCCCATCATAGTACAGCTTCGCTGGTCTTCCTTCTTCACCAGTGTGGAAAGGCTGAAAGTTTTTTTGTTTTATTGTCCAGCTTGGGTATTACTATTTGTGCTTTAGATGAAGGATAATTTGTGTTTTTTGTAACAGTGCAACCAATGACCCATAGAGATTGCATAGAGTGGGGAAGAAGTACAATTGAAACTTCTCTATTACATCCTTTATCACTCTACCTCGCGCGGCCGCGGTGTAGGTTGATAGAATAGTATGGAATGAATACGAGCTTCCCAGTGACTACCTCCAAGAGTTTCTTGATTTTAAGGTATCGACATTTATCGAAGCAACACTTGTGTGCAACTTTTGTCGTAGTACAAATTAGTATTGACAGTAGTAATTGCACCAACGCCAAATCCAACTGAAGAAAATATTAATTTATGCAATTACTTTTTTTTGTCCAGCATACGTTTACACCCGAATATAATTTATTTATATTTAATAAGAAACACTGCGAAAATAAACTCCGAATTTCGGAAAATTAGTAATCAAACAAAAATAAACTCCGATAAACTTCGAATTTTGGCGAACAATAAACTCTGAAAAACACCTGCCTGATTTGACGAAAAATAAAGTCCGAAAAACGGAATCCTACTTGTATCCAACACAACACCACCATGTGCCATTCAAGCCGATTGATTTTCCGTTTGGCTGCTGGGCTAACGTTTACAAGAACAACCCCTCAGTTCTGTTACTTCTTTTCTAGCACCGCCACAATGCTCGAATTGTGCATCGTTTAAGCGAAAATATATTGGTCAAATATAGCTGTCAATAGTGTAAATATTTACCTCTGACTTGAAGAGGATGACAGTAGACCAACCAGAGTCCAGCTCTTCGAACGAGATTATCCTTCCAGAGAGTTGTTCTTTCGCCTGATCGTGGATATTAAGTTAATTCATAACTAAGAACCGTAGTTCAACTGCAACCTGCGGCGAACCCAACTGCGACGTCCACCACTCCCTTAAACAGCGATTTCGAAGTGAAAAAAGCAAATTCCAGCTGAAATAATACAATAAAACAACGCCATTTTGGCGAATACTGTTCCTTTCACTTCGGCATTATCCATCAGCACCGCCATTGTAGCATTATATACAACAAAATTATACTAAATGTACAAGGTAAACAAACTAGGGCCTCCCTATTAATCAATTTCAATTGTATACCATTGAACACATTTACACAAATAAAATATTTACCGAGTCCTCCATCAAAAGAAAAAGACGCACATGAATATGCGCGTCTTTTAAATGGCTCTAATTAATATATATATATATATATATATATATATATATATATATATATATAGAGATGAGTAGATATATATATATATATCTTTACAATTTATGTCAGCACCCTCGAATTCTTTGAAATAAGTCTTACATGCGTGATACGAGTAAGATTAAAATCGTTCAAAGATTTTTTCTCCTGAAAAGTGCGGAGGAGTGAACATTTTCGCTGATTTTCAATGAAGCGGTTCGCGTCTAAGCTCAAGTGTGTCATTATATGTTCAAAATCTTTCCGCCTACTTATTGTAGCAATGTTTTAGCAGTTCTAACTTTGTATACGAAGGTTTCGCGGCAAACATTATTCCGCCGTGGTAATGTCAAAGCGATTATCGGAGGAAATGAGTATCAAATAATCCAGTAAGAACTTAGAGGCGACAAGTGCACCAGATGTAATAATAATAATAATAATAATAATAATAATAATAATAATAATAATAATAATAATAATAATAATAATAATAATAATAATAATAATAATAATACTAAAAATCCCAGGTACACCTAAGCACCTCTAAAGAGTAGTGAATGCAAAAGCATGCAAGCCACTCGTCCGCTCCCTTTTTCGTCTGCTGCGTACTTTTCGTCGCCAGTCAGCGCGCGCGCGTGCTCGTCTGGTGACCATGGACGCTCCGTGTTAACGGAGCGCTGGTGGACACTCAGCGCCATGGGTTGAGCGGTCGTGGAAATTGACGAGCGCAGCGGCCAATAGGAGCCCCGTCGACCGCGCGCCAGCCAATGGAACCGAAGGCGGATTCGCTGAAACTAGGCGCCGTTTTCGAGCTTCAAACTGGTGACGTCAGCTCTGCTCCAAGAGCCAGTTAATGATTTCGCATTAATGATAATAATCTTTGTTGGCTCAGGAGAGCCGCGGCACCGCGGAAAGGCAACAGCCCGTACCACAGAGGCCCGCGGTGCCGCGTCTAGCGATGGTGATTCTGTGATGGTATACTATACAAGATGAAAGTGATGGCAATTAGGATATGATATGTACAAGTGCGTTAGGCCTAGCAGCAATCTTCGTGACGGTGCTCTTCGCAAAATGCCATGTGGGCTGCTGACTCATAGAAGGCCAGTCACAAGCGTCTTGCGAGGGCTTCCTGCACGCCCAGCTTGCAGAGACGAGCTGGCCGAATCTCCTCCGAACGCAGGGAGTCCAGTACACCCCCCGCCCCCCGGGGCTCCAGGGTTGGCGCCGCTGTTGACCGCGGGCGGCGGTCTTCACGGAAGAGGGTCTTGAAGTCTTCCAGCTTGCGGTCGAGCTTGTAACCGAGCAGTGTGAGCACCCTGTTGATCGAAGACATGTGTGGACGTGCCACTGGTCTGGCTGGCTCTCTGACGATGGAAAAGATACGTCTTACGCTAAGCTTGCTTCCTCTTCCTCTTCGCTGGGAACACTGCTCAGTGTTAGCCCATGCTCATAAATAGTAATAATAATATCTTTATTGCACGAAGAAATATACATCATTACAAACAGGTCCGCAAAAGCACGTTGGTGCTTGTAGGCGTGACCTGGCAACCAGCAGAGATACTACTAACAGGCTCAAATAACGCAAAGCACAAAATAAACAGAAAAACACAGTACTCTTAACCCGTACAACAATTTAAAAATCATAAGTACAACACCAATTTCTAAGCTCTTTTTTTATCACTTTCAACGACTGTAGATGGAGAAGCTCATTAGGCAACAAATTAAAGTAATGAGGAACGTAAAAAGACCGAACCCGCTTTCCGTAATTTGTATATACCCTAGGGAGGGCGAACCGTTCTATTTTTCTCAAAACCTTTTGTTTTTCTACAGGTTTCTTAAACATACTATTATAATAATTCTTAACTAGGATTTCATAGATATATAATCTTTCAGTTGACAAAAGCTGAAGCGAACGCATTTTTGACTCTGTTCTTAACCCCTCCAATTTGGTTCCATATGCTAAATTTCTACAAATGTTATGCAAAATATTGTCTAATTTACTTTTTCTAGAGTTTGAACAAGAACCATAAAGCGTGACACCATACCGAAGCACCGACTCTCCCAGAGCTTGAAAAACCCTCATTCTCAAAGTCAGGTTGGTTACACTTCGCAAACGATATAAAAATGCAGATACTGCGCGAAGTCGCTTCCCAAGATACTCAATATGACTATTCCAAGAAAGATGTTCATCAAAGTGAACACCTAGATATTTTATCGAAGATACATATTCAAGCGGCATACAATTACATCTCTCGCAGTTAGATCGATGTAGAAAAAGCGGAATATTAAACGTTATTGTTTTATGAGGATTACGGAAACACATTAGTTTGGTTTTATCTATGTTAACACAGATACGATTGTTTTTGAACCACGACATTAGGTCGTAAATATCGGCTTGAAGGGACGAGAGAGCTTCCGATTCATTGTTTCCCGCGAGTACAAGAGCGGTGTCGTCGGCGTATTGAAAAACGCGTGAAAATAAGTTCAATTTACCTATTTCATTCACGTAGATGTTAAAAAGAAAAGGACCCAAAATAGATCCTTGGGGGACACCACAAGGAATTATCAATAAATTACTTTTAAAATCACCAATTTTTACTAATTGACTCCGTTCTGAAAGGTAGCTGGTTAGAAATTTTATATATGGGCCTCTAAAACCCAGGTGCTCTAATTTGTAAATGAGTAACCTGTGATCAATTGAATCGAACGCTTTTTTCAAATCTAGAAATAAAGAAAGGACGAAATTATTTTTATCAATGGCAAGTGGACACGCAGGCAATAGACCCTATCGATTTTTTCGCTAGGTTTCACATCTACTGTTCGGCTTGAAGATAAGACTCTGCTAAGATGATTACACGCAAGATAAAAGACCTTCCACCGCCAGAACGTTTCGGGCCTTCAAAAATAGAATTCTACCGAAAACTGTTAAATGCTTCCTAAGCGCATCGGGTTTCATGCAAAGACCACAGATTACAAGACCACGCGACGTGTGTTACAAGACTAAGTAGGTGCCTATGGCGAGCCACGTTGCACATAAAGTGGTTACTGACATTTCTAAGTTCGCAGTTCTTCGCTAGGAGAGGAGAAGGCAACGGCGCTATTGTGTTTGCGTTCGAGGCTCCGGCAAAAAAAAAGAAGAAAAGGCGAAATGCTTTGAAAACATATTTGGCGGCCAAACCACATGTGGAAAAAGAAAGGAGCGCAGATCTGAGACATGACGAAGAGTAGCGTTGCAGCCAATCTTCTACACGTTCCCTAAAAAAACAATCGATTACAATTACGGTTCCTATTAGTCAAAATGTATTAATATATATTACTTAGTTACTTTAGGAGAAACGTACTTTGACCGTTACTTGTAAAAGTAGTCAGGTAACCAGGGTCCTATTTGTCAAAATGTATTAATTGATATTACTTTCTTACTTTAGGAGAAACGTAATTTGACCGTTACTTGTAAAAGTAATCGTTACTTATACCATTACTTCAGATTTCAAAAGAAGAGATTTTTCTGCCGGTTTGAAAGCGGGTTTTTTTGTGCTGTCCTTTTTAGATTAGAATTCCCGGATTACACTCTGATGATCTTCTCAATTCACCAAATTTTTGAAAAAGATGCTCTTCTTGGATACTGGTTTCCAAGATTTCTTTATAGAAAGCTTCTGGAAAAAAATAAAGGACTCCATTAGATAAGAGAGGGAGAATGAGCAACGGTTTCAAATAATTCTCGAAATTTCAAAAGTAGGCAAATTTTTCTTGCGAATTACTTCTTAATAAGTGTAATCAAACGATTACAAAATTACTCGAAAAAATACGCGATTGCAAGTACCTTTATTCCTTGCCATTCGCACCGTACACGTTTCGTTGCAGCTGTTGCAACATACAACGTCCGAGCCGAGAAGAGTTCCGCGCATGAGAGAAATCGTGATCTCCCCAGTAAAAAAAACAAGATAAATAAATAACCATAGTTCTGCCACATACCGCATTTACAATACGAAAGTTCAACGTGTGAGTTGTCAATCGCAACCATCTGAAAAGATGCGAACGGGCAATGACCCTCTGATAAAGTTCAACGACGACTCTCGATCTTTGTTATGTCAAACACATGCGTGCTTGCTGACTGGCCAAGATGAATCTCAGCTCATCTGACAGGGTGTGCCCAGTAAATGAGAGTCGACACTATAGCAAAGGCCAATTTGTTGCGCTATCTCTATAAATAAATTAACATTTTCAATCTATATAAGCAGTCACCGTTTCCTAAAGTTTATTCAAAAACAAAATACATTTAACTTTTTTTTAATTATCTTGAGAAGAAGCGTTTGAAAAGGTAAAATATTTTTCTATTATTTTGACCATTAAAAAGCTTGTTTAGTACTTCAGACGAAGTTCCGCTCTCTCGTAGAAATACAAAGTCAACAAAGAAAACACCGGTTAGAAAGAAAGAAAAGAAAAAATATTAACATCAGTTGATTTTTTTCCGATCACATAAAAATCTACTTCAACATCCTGTCACCTTGAGAGGTGTTAGTGAACATGTACATGTGCAGTAACCATGTAGCTGTGACTATGTAGTACGGACTTTTTATTTATGTAAACTATCTGTTGTTTGTTGCTCGCAGGCAGATTTATTTATGGTTAGTTCTAAATTAAAAACCAAAAACTTCGGATGTTTCAATATGTCCGCTTGTTTTCGCAAAACACCTTCTGATACTTACGACGCTTTATGTGTAAAGGGCCGTTCACACACACTGGCATTTGATTAGGACCGCGTGCCTTAATAACTTACAAAATCCCTTACGACGAGAGCACACACTGATACGCTGGCGCCATCTATGAGGTAATAAAATTGACAGGTGGGATAGTTGGTTACCCTCCATAGAAATAAAAAACGCAAAGCTCAAGGACAAGTGGTAGTACAAAAGAGGACAAGCTCTTGCTATCAGCACAGGTTTTAATGCGAATAGTGAAAAACAAGAAGGAAGTGCGCATCTGATAATTAGACAAAGAGATAATATATCGTTAAAGAAGATAGAAAGGTAATAAAGTAAAAGAAAAACCGACAGGTAGAGGTAATTTATGTGATTTTTGAAAACTTCATTTTGCCCATGCAATAAAACGTCAGTTGATGGTAAGCGCTCGTCCCGCCTTGTTCTACCACTTGTCCTCTTCCTTCGCGCTTTTGTTTTTTTTCGTGATCTATGTCGGAGTTGCATTTCGCTAGAGCGAAGATTTCTGTGGTATTTGTGAGATCAAATGCACGTGCTGTCTGTTGGAAAGTGTCGTTTTGCAGCATTATTAACCGTTTTCCAAGAAAATAACAACAAAATGATGAGGGGAAAAAATGGAAATATTCGGAAATTGCGTATACCACTGCCCGAAAGGATGCGCCCATGTGTTCTTTCGTGGTAAGGAATTTTAACAGATTTTAAGGCACACGGTCGTGAGCAATCAAAAGTGTGTGGACCAGCCTTCATAGAAATGCGGTACACTCGTACATACGTAACCACGATAGGCAGGAAACTTGAGCAAACATGGCTCGAGGACGTTTTCGTTTTAGTTAGGTGGCATCTTGCTTTCGCCGGGAATAGCGTTTTTTTTTTGTTTGTTTGTTAAAAATTTTTGCTCCGTACTGGGTGTTTTTTTTTAAGCGTGTATTTCATTTTTGCTTGCAACTTTTTGCTTCTGCGACCGTACAAGCTACTTAATAAAATCAAGCTTTCAAACAACGCATCACAGCCCAAGTGTGTACGGGGCGTTCATAAAGTTCGTATTATCGCCACAAAAAATGAAAAAAACGAAACAAAACAGGCATCAACATGAGCGCGCGTCCCTCTAGTTTCCGCACAGTTAAACATCGGATAGCTATAGTAGCGCTTAACGCCGCTACGTTGTCGAAACAAAAATGGCACCGCCCGTCGGTGCCAAGCATATGCAGTGATCGGTTTTTCCATTTGAAGGGAAGCAACGCCAAGGATATTCATTCCAATCTGGGAGCGTTGTTCGGGGACAACACCCTAGTTGATGACACTTTGGTTAAATGGCGCAGACGTTTCCAGTGTGGCCAAATAAGAGGAAAGCATTTCAATGACGACGACCAAATGATTGCTGAAGTGGAGCGATTTCTGAACACTCAAAACGAGGAGTTCTACAACAATGGCCTCCGGCATGTGGTCCATTGCTGGAAAATGTGGGAAACTTTTGGTAGCTAACAAGTAGAGAAAGTCTCAACTCCTACTCGACTTTGATTGCTGAATCTCTATTTCTTCGTGACAATAATACGAACTTTATGAACGCCCCTCGTACGTGTTACATAGATGCCTGCAAGCACCCCAGTATAGCTTATCAAGGTTTCTTTTATGCAGAATAGCAATGCCACCTAGACAACAAAACCTGCGCCTATACCCTCCGCCTCCCTTAAACTTTGCCACTATACCATTTGGGGACAACTTTCTGTGGCAATAAAAAGCAAGCTAGGGGTTGTGGGTGAGGGGTGAGGGAGGAAAGCTAACGGCTCTGGCGTCAAGTGTTTCCGGACTTTTTTGGTTTCGGTTTTCAGTTTGGGTTTCGGCGCGACAGATACGAACTTTGTACAGTTCGCCTCTCCGCATGAGGATCGCGGTTGGGGGCTGATGATCAGCGATCGCCGTGGACGTAGGCATACCCGCGTCTCCTTTCTTACTCTTTACCCATTTCTACACACAGGTCAGCACCTTGACTGAAACACTCCGACAGACTTAAAAGGTAAATTTTACCTGGTAGATCCCATCGAATTTCATATGTCTTCCGACCGGCACAGATATGCGGCGTCGATTAAGGAAGTGTCATTAATTCCATCCGCGCTGCAGTTTTGATGAAATTGATACGTAAATTATTCTGGTGTTGAAAAAGCATAGCGGGGAGTGATATCCGAAATTGGGGCACGCACACAAAACGGCACGAAGCCAAATCCTATTTGGATCGAGTCCAGTTATAGCTGGCCAGGTATGTACAAGTTACGAAAAAGTAATTAAGTTACTGAGCATTGACCTCAAAAGTAATTTGGATAGAGTAGAAATCACTGAAATTAAAAGTGATTGAGAAAATTACTAGCTACCGCAAAAAGTAGCGAATTGCTTTTGAAGCTACTTTTATATATTTTTGTAACAAGAAAGTACTTAAGTTTTAATCCGTTAGCGAAATTCTGTCAGTAACCTATAAAGCGGGTTGTGTTTTCACAAAAATGCTTTAATAGCTGTTTCTGCTTTTGCGTGCCTAATTGTTTCGTACTTATTTATTATTTGGTCAATGATGTACTACGGATGTATCATTTCTACTTTGAGCTTTAGCACTGCCTGAGCTTGACTTTGCAGACAGTGTTTGTTTGTTTACACTGTTGCGTAAAGTACATCTAAAATGTACTTGAAGTAATGTACAAAGTAAATGAGGGGTTATGCACTTTGTAAAGTAGTAAGAACACAAGGCGCAATGCACTTGAAGTAAAGTACTATAATTCCAACGTACTTTCTAAGCAAAGTTGTAGTACTTTTTAACAAAATCTTTCATGTTGTCCTTGCAATACCCTATACAGATCGTTTTTTTCAACTGCATTTCCACAGGGGGAATGGGAGTTCATCAGTTTTTTTTTTTTGGCAATGGCGGCAAATTTTTTATAAATTGAAGTCGCGACAAATCACTTTTTTTCACTCTTGCTGATGAACTATTTAACAAAATAAAGTTATAAAGCACTTATTTGTATCTGTCTTATAACCACCATTACTTCACTCAGAGAAATAACCAGATGGCATCTGGAAAGACGACAGCACGTTTTCACATGATGATATGTCATTTGTTTTCGAATTTGGAGAATGTATTTAGATGTCGGGAGTTGTCCTTTTTTTCGGAAAGTACCCCAAAAATACTTTGGTCAACTACAAATACATGCCCTGAGAATGTACTTCAAGTGAAGTACAAGCTTTCTAAACCCAGTAAAAGCACTTTAAGTACAATGCACTTAAATAGCTTCAAAACACTGCTTGTTTTTTTTATGTAACAACATTGAAGGAATTACTAAAGTTTCACGGACAATCTTCGAATATTGGAAGACCTGCCAATTCTGAGTTTTGGGAGAAATGTCAAAGCAAATGTATTGTAAAACGCGCTATCACCTTTCTAAATGTCATCTGGTTATTTCTCTGGGTGAATTAATAGCGGTTACAATACCGAAACAAATTAGTGTCTTATAACTTAATTTTGTAAATGTATTCTTTTAGAACACATTTGAAACTCAATTGAAACTCACTGATAGTTTTCGTAAGGGATGTCATCTTTGCGTTGTCCTTTAGCACATGATCCTTCAAGTACAACACGAACTACGGGAGCACCGGATGTGTAGAATACATTTGAAACTCAATTGAAACTCACTGATAGTTTTCGTAAGGGATGTCATATTTGCGTTGCCCTTTACCACATGATCCTTCAAGTACAACACGAACTACGGGAGCACCGGATGAGATTCAGAGCGGGAACTGCATTTTGTCGCCTCCTTTGAGTGAGGATGCAGTGCGTTGAGCTCTTGTAGTAGGCGAGAGCTTCTACATTGGGAAAAGGGGACAAGCCCTTTCTTCAAATGCGACGTCTCCTTGAGCTTCGGGACACAAAGACACGCCAGTCTTCGGCGCTAATCCCGCAGTTACTCGGCCTCACTTGCGACGTGTCTGTCTGCTCCCCCTTGCCTCGTAGCAGGGTTCTCCCAGTAAGGGGCTCGTGAAAAGTTTAGGGGTTTCGGACCCTCCAAACAAGCCCTCCCCCCCCCCAAAGTGGGAAAGATGTGGCCTCCGCCACATCCTTCCCACTTTTTGTAAATATCAGCAAATCTTCCAACATATTTTCTCTTTTTTGGCAGCAATGTTTGTTGATAAGCAAGCGTACCATTAAAATTCGGAAGTGATTTGGAATTTGAGTAGAAGTTACTCGTAAGAAGAAATTAGAAGTAAACTACTAATTACTGCAATAAAAATGTAATTGAAAGTTACTAAGTTACTCAAAAAAGTACTAAACCTACAGTAACTTGAGTAGAGTAGTTCAACTACGAAAAAGTCTGCCGCTGGCCCTGGTGTGGGTCGCTGGCGCACACTGCTCGGAAAACGTATATTGAGCGCTCGCACTGCAGAATCCAGGGATCCTGGGCTCAATTCCGACACCCGCTTGCTTAAGCCGACGAGCTCGCTAATCAACTGCTATAAGGAAACAATGGAGATTTTCGGTTCCCTCTGTCTCACTTATGCGCACACATTGCACACACTTGCTTGGTTCCTCTTGACAACTTTTGGTTGCCAAACTTCGCGGGATTCTTTCGGGGTGAACAAAAGTGCGACTTTACCGAGGGTAGCTTCGATAAACTACCAAACACAAAAAAACACCACGTTTTTTTTTTCTTTTCTTTTTGCAGGGAACTGGAGAATTTTGGGTTGAACTTAAACCAAGAAAATCCGAACAGAGCTATAAAAAATAATTATTATACGTTTTGCATATCCTGTATAAAATTTTTGGGAGCCGAGGGTGAAAGACGAGGCAGAGGGCACGTGACAGGCGGTCGGCGGAGATGTCACGAGCTGGCGCGAGACAGTGCGTGCTGAGCGAAGCTGGAGCTGGGCAGGACCGACGGAGCCGGGCTGCCTGGCCTGGCCCATGGCGAACCCCGGAGGGGTCCACCAGCGAGGTTCGAAGTCCGGACCGGTGGAAACGGCGAGCCCTGGCCATCTGGATTAGGCCACGACGATCGCGGGGTGGTTCCGCAGCGAGACTCGGGCTGTGATAGCCCTGGACAGCCAGCCTACGCAGCGCTGGCGTGGGAAGGACGATCCGCAGGCCTGGACACGGACTCCGACTGTGAGCTCTGATCGACGGGCGACAACAAGGGTCGGCGTGCCTGGACTGCCGGCTCTCCACGACGGGCAACCGGGAGGTACAGTAAACCCGTTCGCTGTCTTCTCGTTGTGTTATGTCACTCCCTGGGCGACGAGCAAAACGCATACCGATCGGGCGGCGATTATTAGTAGGGACCTCCGAAATGAACCCCACAAATTATAATAATATTGTGACACCTAAGCTATAACTAATAACTGTAAAAGTTCTGGCGGGTAGGGTTGGACCCAGGAAAATTATTTTTTTGTTATACTACATTTAGCTGCGCAGTGAAACTGCGTGGTTTGGTGTCCGTAGCTTCGGCATCGTTGCCACAGAAAGTTGTCCACGAGTGTAGTGGATCCACGCAGAGCAACCCGTCTTGAGGCAGCATCACCACCAGCACGTCTAGTGGCGTATAACGACGACCGAGAAGCCACCACGCGGCGACGTCAAGACGCAAGCGTCTGCCACTTTGCAGCGTCCCTGGCCGAGCTTCAGGTTGTTTGCCGATGGGGACGGGTCGGGGATTCACTAACAATGACTTCGTGGGCACGCCTTATCTTCTAGCTGCTATCGACGAGACACGGAACTCTGTCTAAAAGCAGCTGCGAGCAGTGTCGTCATTTTTTAAACAATATTAAAGTGAGATTGAAACTTGCGACCGTTCGCACGGCAACCTCCGCCCTTTTCAGTTCATACGAAAAGGATGGCAATGTGAAAAATGAATTAAGCTACTTGTTTATTTGTTTATATTCGAGGTCCGGAGGCATTACAGAGGGGAGTAGAGAATAACATGAATTAAGAAAAAAACATTTAAAATAGTTGGGCAATAAGCAACTGGCAGTTAGCGAAGGTTGAATAAAGGACGTGCTCAACGATGGGGGGGGGGGGAGGGGGGTTGTGAGGGATACGGGTCAAACCAAACAGGACGCGTTTCATGAAGTAGCAGCATTTGCGGTACTGCAGATGGAGGTTTTTCTCCGACTCCGGTCCGCTTTGGCACATTTTATTTTTTAGCCGGCGGGAAAGTTGCCCACCGTATGCGGCCTCGGACAGAGGCTTGTAGCGTGCTGATCACGTTGGTCCGGACAGCCACTCACACGTTCTGATGGCTGTGGTCAAGGCGTTCGCCGTTGTTGTCGGTCCCCAATCTCCCGAAACCATTGAAAGGGCAAGAATCGACCGCGAGGAGACGACGACGAATGTCGTGCTACTTGTTTTGTTTCATGTCCTCAATAAAAACGCACACAGGAGCAGCATGTGATAATTTTGTAACATGCTTTCTCTGATATGTTTGTATTATTTTCGTTTCTGCCACTGTAAGGGGGCAGGGGCTCGTCAAGCTGCCTGTGGGTAGCTTTTTCCCTCGGTCTCTGCTATCAATCAGTGGAAATAAAAGGATTTATTGTTATTATTATTATCACGCGTTTTAAGAAGCGCGCGCGTTTTTTCTTTCCATGCGAGGCATCGGCTGCGTCCTGTTTGGACAGCACTTCAAGAAATCTAGTCATTAGAAGTTTTATGAATCAATTATGAATTAACTGTATACGACTACCAAAATATACACGAACTGTGTTACAATAATCAAGGTGTGATGAATAGAAGCGATGGCGAGATTGTTAGCTGCACTTCAATATTATACGGATACTTTTTATGAACAAATACAAACACGAGAGACTGCGACAATGCATAAGGCTAGGGAATGGTTAACTTTTACTTCCAGAGCGGTTATAAAACAAATAATCAGGTACATGCAAAGTATATACTGATTAATTAATTTGAAGCACCACCCCAAAATTTCACAATATAGAATAGTTTAGTGCTGTCCGGCACTTGAATATAGATTGGTCTTTAGGACTTCGGCCTAACAAAACAAGAATATTGCGTAAGTAATTTTGTCTCGTAAATGCTCGTAACTATAAAACTTGCAAAGTCGATATCACCAATGTAAACAGATGAAATGCTATGCAACCCCAATGCGTTACCGTGTTCAAATTAAACTTTGGTACAATAAAACTCAGTGTTTGTAATTGTCAGTTCCACATAACGACAGGCATCAAAAGATAGCTTGAGGTATTAAACCCTCGAGAAAAGGTAGACGTCGGCTCCCTCGTGTGTCTCCTGTGCCAGCTAAAGACGAGAGCTGTTCACTCTCGCTGCCACCCGTTAGATGGCTTTGTTATTTACTACCATATTGTCCGCTATGATAATTTAGATCTTATATAGTCGCCGACGATATCAAAAAAGCACAGGAGAGCGCGTCACAAAGGTCTGCCGCGCTATCTATCAGAAGAAATCTTTACTATTATCGAGGCCTCAGCGGCTGTTCAATTTTTGTCGTCCCTCTGCCGCTTGACCAGCTGTCGCTTAGTCAATGCTTATTTCAGCGGCGAATGAAGAGGCGATCCGCGATGGAAGGCACATTTAAGCGCGACTGCAATGGTACGTATTCACGCGACTGACCGAATCGCACTTTTCGTGCATGGACTGTGTGCGACGCCACAATCACGTCACCGATTCCTGCGATCTGCCCTTTGTCTACGGAAGTGCGTTCTGAAATAGCCGAGCGCCTTTTCACTGGCGGAGTTTTGGTGGAGGACTGACTGGAAAAGTGCTTAATCTAGCAAGAGTACAACCATTTGAATGGATAAGCATTAGTGCTCGGGCGCATGCGCTGACCTTGGACTGGTTTGGAGCACACGTATATAAAGTTCGCATCGTCGCCAAGGGATGGCACCACAGCCCCACTGGCTGTGCAAACTGGCTAGGAGACGCGCTCTGCAAGCGCCGACAGATGGCGGTGTGGTACATATTTCGAGACGCTTGGCGATAGGACGCATAGCAAGGAGGCCGCACTGGATTGACTGGTCATAGGGAGCGACGCCGTGACGTAACCCCTAGCAACCGAAGACCGCCGGCGACGTCCCCCTTCGCCAATCTCCGCGACGCGCAGTTGGGGACGGTAAGTGTACCACTGGGGCGCGTGTTAACCGATCCCACCCCGCCGGTGGCTCGAGTTAGCCCTAGCCCCGCTGTCCCCCACTGCACCTCGGTTGCTAGGTGTGACGTCACGCCGTCGCTCTCTATAACCAGCCAATCCAGCGCGGCCGCCGTCCTTTGTGCACACGTTAAGAGGCCTGATCTGCTTGCACCAGGGAGAAGAGGTGTTTCGGGAACGTTCACGCCCCCTGAAGTGCTGAGAGGCTGCATTCACCATGCTTTGTGGTACTTAACCCCAGTCAGTGTAGCAACATTTATATTTGTAGAAAACGTTTCATTGACGACAACCAACCAAGATGTTAAAAGAAAAGGAGAAATTGAGGGAGTAAAAGTGAAGAGAAAGGCCGATTGAAAGTGGTGTCAAGAAACAGGATTTACTTTAAGCTGAGAGACTGGACACGAATGATTTGAACTCTCACAACTTAAAGCTTGGAATATCAGCGTCAGCTTTCGTCCGGACTCCGTTTCACTTTGAGTACGATTGCGGATAAGGTTATACGATCCGATGAAGCCAGCCATGCAGCACCAAGGATGAATCGTCACGGCGCTGATTATTTTCAGGCTTTGCTGATACCGGCAGAGCCAATCACGCAAAGAAAAAAAGCATCGGATCGCGGTGCCTTAATTTACTACGTGTGATTAGTTTAGTCGACGGCAGCAAACGTACAAAGACGTCGAGGGCCGCGAGGATTCAGTTTGAGCGTCGGCAGCAAAACACTGCAATGACAATCAATTTGTTTTTTCGAACATCATATATAGGAAATTATCTTTTCTGAGCAATATTTACGCTGTTAGACGCAATGCAGGTGGAGGTCGCGGCCCGCTCTAAGCCCTGCCCACAAACCATTTGCATCGCCCATTACTCCTCCATTGGCTTGGCTGTTTGGCCGAATAGGCCAACGAGCCTAGTGTCTCCCTTTCCCGACACCCGGCGCGTCAAGTCTGGCGTCTGACGACAACGACTGCTAGTTGTGTGAGCAGAGGCGTGGCAGCCTCCGGCATCGTCTGCTATTTCACCACCGTCTATCGTCGTCTGCAATGCCCGTGAGACGCAGACGCGAAAGCCGTGCGTCGGCGTCCCTTTTCGCCTCCGTCCGTCTGCTATTTCGCCGCCGTCTAAAAACTTCTGTAACGCTCAGAGGACGTGACCATGAAAGCGGCGTTTTAGAGTTGCAGCATGCACGGGAGGCGGTCTAATATAAGCGTCTGTCAATGTCCAGTAAAAAGCGATCAAGAAAGCTAAAAAAAAGCAACCCAATAAATATGCTGGCCTTTCAGATGTTATGTTCTGATTTTTTTCCCATGGCATCCGCGAGCAGGGTGAGAGAGCGTCATAACGCACCAATTAAAAACGTGACCTAAAATTATTCGCTTTGTGCAGGCCAGATGCACTGCACAACTTGAGAGCTACTCGCCTTTCGAAGCGAAATGACTTGAACATACCTGCTCTAACTTGATGCGAATAGAACGCCCGATGACCTCTAGCCAATTGCCTCGCAAATTCTTCTTGTGTAGGTGGTATTGAAATAGTTGCAATCATGACGGTTGCAGAATTCGCAGAACAGCAGGATCACTTGTACGGGAGCAAACATCTTTATTCGGCATCAACACGTGCAAAGAACGAAATCAAGCCAGATCGATTAAAATAGAGACTCTAGGTTTAGGCCAGTCCGGCTACGAAAACAAGCATCCGCACAGCGCTTCTGAGGGCGCGTACTTGCGACAGTTGTTTGCTGAAAACCATGTCGGTTGATGGGATCTTCCTCTAAACACCTCTGTAAACTCAAAACGACCCGCACTCATAGATATTGACGAGCTCCAACGTTCTGCTCATTCAGCCCGTTCAACACTCTGCAGACACCGGCAGCCGTGTTTGTTAACGTTTCACACAAAACGGGGGAAGCAACCTGAGAATATATTTGAAAACAGTAATGACTCTATCTTGATTATTTTCATGGAAGATCAACGTCTGCCTTCATCCAGACAAGTGACTTCGCATAAACGTTTTGTTGTAAGCCACCGCCGTTGAGAATAATTTAACGATGTCATGTCGTACCTGCTACACAAGAGTCTGGGAAGACACCGAAGCAGGTTCAGACAAGAAATTATTGTCTAAATTACATCAAACGTAACGAACGTTCATTCAGGTGTTCATGTCATTTTCCACTAATCTTGAATGTCAATCATGCTGTTATAAAAAATAGCCCCGAGTTCACATTCGTGGTTGAGCTCTTAGTAAAGTCTTGGCTGCTGATTTCACGTAAATGGCTAATATTCCTTACGTGCAAGGGCGAGCGTTATTAGGAATGGGTGTTGGAAAATACAAAGATCTTATCAAATTCAAGATGATTTGGTCGAAAGTATTGATAGAAGTACAGGAGTCGCTGGTGAACGTCGCGTACACTGTACTCTCAGCAAAGGCCTCAAAACTGATTATGATGAATCTGATTATAGCGTTTCCTCCAGAAGTCACGAGAAGGATGCCGAACGCAGTGCAGACCAAACTGCTCAAAGCCCCACCGGCAAACGTGAAAAATACGATCTGAACCCTGCAGGCATTTATAATAAAATTTAAAAAATACCAACGATAAACATGTTTTCTTTTTCTTTTTTTCTTATTTCAACCTTTAATAATACAACAATGGTATTTGCTTTTTCTCAAAAAACATTTCGATTCTTCACTACCACAATTTATATTTCAGAAATACATTTTTCTTTCAATATTTAACTTTTCCCGTATCTGTTCATTCACCTCTCTTTCTGTGCGATGACGTTCAAGAGCTATAAACACTCCCATCGATTTTGATTGACGTTACAAACCTCAATCTCTAAAAGAAAACACAAAAACCTGTGAGTTCCGTTTCTCGCCGAACACGGAGGCAGAAAATCACGCCAAGCAATACAAGGATCCCAACAAATTGACTAAGTTCAGAATACGAATACATCTGAACCATGAGACGCGCGTAAGGATAATGATCAATGGAAGCTCCTTTCTCGAAACCGGCGGCTACATCGCATTTTTCGTCTAATCGTATTCTAAACTTTGTCCGTCGAAGGGGTTCATAGCATTATGACCTTTACTAGCTGTTTTCCGCGTTCTGTCTTAAAGTGAACTTACAACTGGCTTTGGGAGTCCACACTCTAGGAAATCCGGGGTTTCTTCTTTCACTGCAAAGCACATGAAAAAGCCGATCGCCTCAACGTGCGATTGCAGTGAGCTTGGTGAATGGCGGGGTTTAAAATATGCTTAGACCTATAAAATGAACGACGTTTACAATTTTCTGTAAAGCGAAATTAGAGCGCAGCTCTTGAGGAGAGATGAGGAAAAGGTACGGAGTGGAGGGCTCTGTCCTCCTCTCCCGCCCGTACCTCCCGTCCTCCCGTCCTCGTGGCCTTCCATTTAGCGGAAATTTAGCAAAGGTTTCCTAATATATTTAGCAAAAAGTTTTCCGCTAAATTTAGCAGGTAAACTTGTGACGTCCCATAATGCAACGCGCGTGGTTGCGCCGACGCCGACGCCGACGCCGACACCGACACGCTCAACCCGGAAACAGTACGCCTAAAAACTGCGCTCTAAAAAAAAAAAAAAATGTAGCTCCGCGACATTTAGCCATGATGTTTCTCTATGCTCAGTATCACAGCGTAGGCTCGCTTTTCTGTTTTTTTAGCTCTAACCATATTTTCAGTTTTGCCCTCCTTCGAGCTCCACCGTAGATTGTAGACATTGGCTCTCCAATTGGTTTGGAGGAAATTATATGCTTCAAAGCTCTTAGGGACGTACTTTATTTCTTTTTATGTGTGTTACTATTTCGGACGTCGCGATGCTTGCTAAAGTTAGTCCACACACTTCCGACTGCTTACGAGCCTTATCACCTCTTGAATATCTTACGATGGGACAACAAACTTGCGCCATCAATCCAGCAGCCGTATAATTTACTATTTTTATTCGCGTATGATTATTTTTTTAAGAAGTTTGCAAAATGTTATAACGGCAATTTTTTATAGATACTAGTGCGTGTGCGATCTCCCCGATACCACAAAACGTTCTCAACGAAACGCAGTTCTAAGGTCTCCTCATAGATGGCGCCAGCTTGCCAGTGTGTTCCGTCGTAGCAAGGGACCACAATAACTCGGTTGTAAGCAAACGCAAGTGTGTGCTCGGGCCTTTAGACGTATCTTATGGTGCCCATGTGCAAGTTCACTTTAGTGGTTCTTAGCTATAAAAGGTTGATAACTGGGCTAGTTGGTAGTTAGACATTTGAACGGTTTCAGCGCACAGATATGTCCCCTTCTCTTCTTCATCATCTGTGCGCTAAAAGCCGTTCAAAGGTTCTTAGCTAGTTCCTGTATTATAATAGGCGAGACTTCGCGCATTGAATGTTAGATTCCCACGAGGACTCCGAAAAATGAGTTACAGGAACCGTTTTAAGTGGAAACTAATCTAACGACCGTGCCACACAGGAGGTATTCTAAGTTCCCTCTGGTACAAAATCAAGCTGTAAACGTTTTTTATTAAAAACTGTTTTCTCAAAATTAAAGAGTGGGGCAGTGTGTTTTTCTTTGCGTTTTAATCTTTCAAATTGCTGTGAATTCCGTATTTCGTAAACGCTATTATATACTGCTGTGTTCAGACCTCTACCTAGATTACGCCCTTGTTTAAAATTATTTTGGAAATATTTTTTTTTACGCGGAATATTTCTACACATGTTTGGAGAGTTTCATCGAAAGCTCTATTTCGATTGCTCTTGCTGACATACCATATCCCTTTAACAATTAAAATTTTCTTTTTTCACTTGTTCTGTATGTCTATGCTTACTGTAAGCGAGTTGAAGAATCCTTGCACAACAGGTGTCAGAATTGTAATTTGAACCAAGTACTGATCAGTCTTCTCTGTTTGCCATTGCACTCAGCTGATGTTTCAAACGTATATTAAACCTTAACGTTACTGGTTGTCCTATTCTGACAGATTGAGGCGGTCGTCTTAAAGGGTAACTGCAAAACAAGATAATATTGCTTTTTAAACAACCTAATTAATACAAACAATTTACAAAACATTTTTTTTTTGCGAAAACGCGTTTGCAGCAAGATTTATGGCTCGAGGTTGATTTTAGGTTGCGAATATGTTGTTCGTTTTTAATTCGCACGCAAAAGTTCGTATTATACGTCACGGAGTGACGATGCGATAGCAAATAACTCTTCTCATTGGCTAAGATATTGGTTGACAGCTTAGATCATGGGTGTTAAACCTTAGTGATATGTTGTCATTCCCTTTTGAGCCGCATATTTTTACGTTTAAAGAATATCCCATATAATGAGAGGTATTATACTTTACAAAATAATTTACAAAGGTGGGCACTTCCGGTTGAATTGATATTATAACAAACAAAGGCTTCGCCATTCTTTTCATGGCCGCCGGAAGTCTTTGCTTCTGCCTCTCTTGCCTACCTCGACTAGTCGTTTCGCCTAAGTGATGAGTGTTTCGTGTTCACCCAGGTGATTGATTGAGACTTCCCTGAAGTGGAAATAGTGTGTGTTTAGCAGCAGTCGCAGGTGTTAATGATAGGAGGAGCGACGCGAGGTTTTAGCTTTCGTAGCGCGGTTTGTTACTTTCGTTTTCCTCTTCTTTTTGTCTTTTTTTTTTTTGCTTGCGCGAGCAAATGCCGACTTTTTGGAGATATCAACTTCTGTAAAGCGGCGCCGTTTCTCTGTAAAGTGCTGCCAGATGAGTGATCGCGACAGCGAGTCTCCCTGCAGTCACGTCGCCCCGAAAGATGACAAGCTGAATGCTATTTGGCTGGACGCAATCGGGCGTCCGCGCAGCGACAAACGTGCCCAGTTACGTTCTCGTCATTTCGCTCCCGAGGCCTTCGATACTTCGCACCGGGTGCACCGAACGTCCGCGAGAGACACAGCTGTTGCCATAAAACATCTGGCACAGCCAGGTTATTACGTAATAGCTGCCGCCGACGCCTTCGGACGACCGAATTCGCGTTAACCGACATATATTTTTTTCCTTCCAAAACCATCTTATTTAAAGCTGTTTGAGACTAAATGTGTAGTGTACTGGTCCCTTCTACCTGTAAAGTGTCAACCTCCCACGACGACTGATATTATCTCGAGAGCCTCCGACATCCAAATGTTTTCCCCCATGAGTTGAGGTGCCAGATGAAATTTCCACCTTTTATCGCCATGCCACCTTTGTTTTGTATAACAAGTTTCTTGTCAAGTTGTGGTGGTGGCCCTAGTACCTGTGTGTCTAAAATGAGCACCTCGCACAGCCAGAGTATTCAGAAAACAGCTGACTCCCGAGAAAAATAAAATTTCTATTGAGTGGAAAGCATCCTATTCTATTTTAGTGGATAACTAAACATCCCTTCCCTTGGAGCAAAGTTCTCACTGGTCTGACCAATATAATCGTGCAAGCAGTCTTAGTTTCCAAATAATAAGCAAGAAACAAGAATTAGCTGATTGCTCCCACTGAAGTGAAGCCACCGATTTTATTTTTGTCAATAAAACAAAGTTTCCCACACAGCTCCATGTCGTTTAGCTCATAGACCTCATCCGGTAGGTGATCTGGAGCACACTGTGTTTAGGTTGCCGCCGAAAAAGACGGCGCGATCTGCATGATGCAGCGACGGCCTGGGAGGCGATTTCCGGAACCTCTCAGGCAGCAGACGCACTCGCGGGCCGTTGGCATGAGCTGGCGGCGGCCGCAGCGGTACCTGGTTGCATTTAGTATCGCAAGAGCCAATAACAACAGTACACTAACTTTTTCTTTTTCAGTCTTGACAAATCGAGGTAGTTGGGCAACACCCGAGCTATCCAGTGTTGCCAATTCGCCGAAGCATGCTGCGTCTCGCGCGAGAAGGTAGCAGCGACGCAGTCGCCTTGTCACGCCTAACGAAAAACCGCTGGTGTTCAATTACCAGCGGGTGTCGTCCAACCGCGCCGAAAGGTCACAGAGCTCTGGCGATGCGCCGTCGCGGTTACCGGCAGCCGCCGCTCCGCGGCGCATCTGGCGTATCTTCGACAAAGGGTGTATCTCGAAACAACCCATTCTGATTTGAACCCTTCTCCCGTTTGAACCCCATTCGCAAAACGCCCTTCGCGTTTTAACCGCTTCGCGTTTCAGCCCTTCTCATTTATACCCGTCTCATTTGAACCCATTCGCGTTTCAACCCCTTTCTCATTTATACCCGTCTCATTTGAACCCATTCGCATTTGAACCCTCTCTCGTTTGAACCCATTCCCAAAACGTCCTTCGCGTTTTAACCCTTTCGCTCCGTCTCAAAACACGTACTGGCGTCTCAACCTTTTTGAGTGTTCTTGGAATTTCAACCAGTGTCTTTTTCTGTGTTAAAAATTAATGAATAAAAATAATGGAGATGTTGGCACTGTTAATAACAGTGCCGGCAGCTACTCCATAGCAATTGCTACTTGATAAAAAAACAGATCTAAAACAAAACAAGCACCAAACAAACAAAAGTCCCGCCAGAGTTGCCATTGTACATATTACAATTCTAACATGTTCGTCGATCCATTTTCGTGGACTACCTGTGGCAGTGTGCACCGATGCGAACACTTAAGCGCCGTTCACACTTTTGCGACCGAGCCGGACCGAGAGAGACCAGACCGGTTTTCAAGCCTTTGCGACTTCTAGGACCGGATGCGTTGCAGCGGGGCTAGTCCTAAGAGATCGCAAGACGCTCAAAACCCGGTCTGGTCTCTCTCGGTCTTACTCGGTTGCAAGACGTGAACGAGCCTTTAATGTCGCGTTCCGCACCAAGGCCAACTAGCGATCACTTACCGGCCGCACCGGCGGCATCACAAAGCAACAGCCGCGGCAGGTCTCTCGCCCTACTGTGCACCCTGTCGCTCACAAAGCGCCGCCGCCACCACTCAAGAGCACCATCAGCAGGGGCGGCCGACGATCCTGTGCCCACCCCCGCATGGATCATTTTAACCCTTCTGTATAGACCTTTTCGCATAACCTCAAACCAGCCACTAACTGACGTACCCCTCGGCCTGGTGAATTTTCGGATTGCCCGCTGACGCTGGGGTATGCAACCGCCAAGGGTATGGGCGAAAAGGCTTAAAACGGACGTCGTGCATGGAGTTAGTTCCGAGTGCTCCTTTACCGTGCTGCAATTTCCGAAAATCTGCGGTTGCTCTGGATACCACTGCGTGGTCATCGGATGGATAAATAATTTTAGAACAATAGCAGAAAAGTGTGCCATGAGCACGAAGCTGCAGCGCGAGTGTGGTTGCAATGTTATCGAGCTTCGCATTGTCCCCGAGAATCCTTATTTATGAAGTCAGTCGATGGCGAGCTTGAATCGTGAGAGATTCGTATCAGACTCAACGTCACGTTTAAGCTCACGACCACCTCGTTCTACGACAAGAGGACTGATTCTGAATTCCCGGTGCAGATGGTCCAATTAGGTTACCACTGAAAGCCCCATGGTATGTGAAAGGTAAGCAAAAAGTCTACATGCCACCACTCAATATGGAGCTATCAAAATGCACGAGAGCTTACCTGCAGACTACATTAAACCGCCCATATATACTTCGCTGTGGAAACTCAATCAAAACACCCCACCGTCCTCGTCCTCGTTTTCTCGATGAAGCGAGGTGATGGCCTGTGACTAGCCAGCTGGATTCAACCGGACAAGCTCCAACCAAGTAATTGCAGCCCACCATAGTGGCAAGTCTAGCCAAGTTCCCCATATACCCACACCGTTGCCTACCCAGATAGCTGTGCTGCCAAATCTAGCCGGTATTATCTTTTTCTAAGCAGCTAGACGGCGTCGTCGGCGCCGCAATTCTCAAGATGGCGCCGCCGTTAAGAAAAGGTCTATAGGATACATTGCATTCAAAATATGTTCACAGAAATATTTTATTTTCCATACCGTCACGTTACAAACGATTCGCAAAGCATGTAAGCCATTCAAATCGTATGGCCAATCGTTAGGCTACTGAACGGCTCCTCTCGAGACGCATAGTACAAAACGTCTTTTTCCGCAGAATCAGTCATCGCACCTCAATGCGATCCCATGCTCAGTAAAGCTTTATTCTAAAGCTTTGTTCCCACAAGATGGTAATTGGCTAAACTATCTAAGATGACCGCAGCGAAAAGACACTGGACCACTCAAAGGCCAGAGAATGCCTTCGCCCACTCCTTAGAAAGTCATAAAGGAAGAGAATCCTGCCATTGGCAAACTCAGCCCTACGGCAATTTTCTTTTTTTTTTTTTTTGATGTGCGGGTGCGATGATGCGTGGCTTGAGGTTAATACCAGGCACATATTTTTTTCTTCATTTCAGTAGTGAATCATCGGATGCAAATTGTAGCTCATCTGGCATGCCATGTGAGGATATTGAATTATTTACAACCGGTGTCGGAGTGATCGTACAGATCTACGACCATTGCATATTTGCCTATGTGTCGTCCGCCATGCCGTGGATTGGCATGCACTCTAGATGTCATTCTCCACGTAGCATTTCAAGGCATAATAAAGCTTCAGGTGACTGGACTTCATAATGTCATTGGTTCCTTTATTTCGGTTTCCCGTAGTGTATGCTGAAATGTATTGCTTTTCCTAGCCTGATCACGTTACAAGGTTAAAATGAGAAAAGTAGTTTTGAGAATGGTCAAAAACAGAAAGTATGTTGTTAGTAAGTTTGAAATGAGAAAGTTTTACATGTGAAGAAAAGTCGTTTTGAGAATTGTCAAAGAATTGTCAAAGAATTGTCAAAAAAATTGAAAGGAGAAAGGGTTCAAATGGAGAAAAGTCGTTTTGAGGAATGGTTAAAATTGAGAAAAATCGTCTTGAGAATGGTCAAAACGCGAAAGTTCGTTTCGAGAATGATTTAGGTGAGAAAGGGAGAAAAACGAAAGTTGTTTTGCGCAGGTTCAAATGAGAAGTGAAAACGAGAAGGTAGAAGTGCGAACGGGTTCAAATGAGAACATGAGAACCATCCTCGACAAGACGCACCGAAGTCGAGACTCTGCGCACGTCCTTCAACTCCGCAGCCAAGTCGATCCAAGAGCAAATCCAAGAGCGAGGGGAGGGGCGTACTTCTCCTCTGCGCGGGTCGAAAGAGCGGGAGTTTCAGATGTGCAGTGATTGGGACTCCGACCTAAATTCAATCTTGTAACGTAAACATTTCCAAAAACAAAATCTTTTTTTCCGCGAAGATTTGTTTTGTGATATGCTTGTCCCAACTGGGCTGTTTAATAAAGAAAACTTCTTTTCTTTGCAGTTACCCTTTAACAAAGTGCAAGAACATATTATCTACCTACGTAGACAAAACTGATTAGAATTACACAGTAGCTAATACTGTTCAGTTCGTTGTAGCATTTAAAACAACAGTTCGTTTAGCAATCATGTTGTATTACACCTGAGACTGCGGTGGATGAAATTGGAAGAACTTTCAGTAGAAGGAACAGACACAGAGAACGTCACAAACTCAACTAACCGAGTTGTCTTCAAACAACGCCTTCAGAGTACCCGCGGAACTTTTTTCCAACCACACTCTAGCAGATAAACTCCTTTGTTGCAGACATCTCGAGACCGGATGGAACACTGCACAAACGATACAAAACAACCCGACTTGAGACGAGGACTTAACAAAGGGACACTGCGGAACATTGCAGTGACCTTGAGATAGATAAGTCCCAATTAACCTACAATCGCGTCAAAGCGCACACCCACACAAAAAAAAAACAAAAAAAACAGACGTTTATAAAACACACACTCAGGTGGCCATAAAAAAACATATACATACACATACACGAGGACTTAACAAGGAAACTGCGAACATCGCAGTTGTAGTTCGTTGTAGTAGTTCGTTGTAGTTCGTTGTAGTAGGGTTTGTAGTAGTTCGTTGTAGTTCGTTGTAGTACTTGAAAAGTTGCCAGGTGCACACACCTTAGTATTCATTCATTTAATTTTATTGACGTCAAAACCGCTGGATGCATTACATGAAGGAGTATTAAAGAAACACATAATGCACATGTGTTATTTATTTATTTATTTATTTATTTCAATACCCTCAGGACTCATAGGGCATTACAGAGGGGCGGGGCATATGAAGGACTCACTCAAAAGAAATACAAACGTAAAGGCAGTATTAAACACAATCAATTCGACAAATATTGACGAAAGTGATTATAAGCGCTTCTTAAATAAATCAAGTGATGGGATAGCTCTAAAGATGCTTGGAAGGTGTTTCCACTCGAAGACGTTCTTGGTATGAAGGATTCGTTGTATGCTGATGTCTCACAGTGAGAATGCCGACCTTGAAGCGTAGTCAATGCGTGAAGAGATATATGCGGGGTTAAGGAATAACTTATATTTTAGTGAAGCGTTGAAGTGATAAATTTTGGGTAGAAAAGGCATAGACGAGATATTTTTCGCTGCAAGAAAGAGGAGCAGGGACGAGTGAGGCTTTCATAGAATGATACACTAGCATTGGTGCGATGATAGTTAGGATAGATAAACTGTACTCCACGATTTGAACAGCTTCAATGTTAGTCACAAGCGTTGTATGCCAGGGTCCCAGATTGACGAGGCGTACTTTAATTTTGATCGAACCAGAGTTTTGTACAGAAGCAATTTTAATGATATTGGGGCTAAAGAAGTTTCTTTTCAGATAACCAAGCTAGAGTTAGCGTAGCGATAATATGATCAGTATGTAATTTCCATGAAACGTTAGAAGTAATGCAAACACCAAGATATTTGTAAGACGTCACAGATTCTAGCAGGTTGTTGGAAATTGAGTATGGGTGATGAGGACGTGTTTCGACGGAAAGCCCTCATGGATTTACATTTCGTTAGTGTTAGAGTCAGTTTCTATAAGTTACACCATTCGAATGCAGCCACAGGTCACATTGAAGTAGTGTTGAGTCAGAATCATTAGTCATTTCACGATAAATTACACAGTCATCGGCAAATAAGCTATTAAGGATGATACACACAGGGGTAAGTCATTTATATAAATAAGGAACAGAAGAGGTCCTAAAACGGAACCTTGTGGGACACCAGAGGTAACAGGACAAGGGAAGAATTAGTTTTATTCTGCCAAACATATTGAGATCGATTAGTTAGGAAACATTTCATCAGCAAAACATTAGGATCAATGTTAAGTTTGCTAGGTTTAAAAAGTAAGAATTTATGAAAACTTTGTCGAAGGCTTTGGCGAAATCAAGAAACACACAGTCAACCTAGGACCCCCGGTCAAGAATGAAAAGCAGGTCATTAGTGAAAGACAAAAGCGGAGTCTCACAAGAAGATTTACGAAAACCATGTTATGAGGGTGAAAAAGAAATAATTTGAATCTAAGAAATTAACTAAATGAGAATAAATAATGTGCTCTAAAAGTTTACATGGGGTGCTGGTTAACCGAAATGGGCCTGTAATTGAAAGGATTATGTTTGTTACCTGACTTGTGAAGTGGAACCACCTCATTCAACAGTAAAAATAACACAAGAAGTGAATCTCGAGTTGTAATCGAGTTCAAGATATGGTGAATAAAATTATAACAGATGTGAGCAAAAAGATAACTAAAACATGAAAAAAAATATATTTAACAATTGTGTAGCTACAATAATGAAGCAAAATAGAAGTCAAAGTAGCCGTCATGTAATTGTTTTCATTAATCTTTGAAACAAAATGGCATCATGATCGGTTAAAATATGAGTAACTTACAAGGTCTGGGCGTACCACCAGAACCATTTCTACACAAAGCTGTTTACAGCCAGGGTGCCGGGGCCCAAACCCGAACCGGAAAAAGGATGCAAAATTGCAAACTATATTTGACCAAACCAGAAAAAAAAATGTAATGCAAAATTGTACATTAGATGTTCAACGAAACCGGAACAAAACAACAATCTTATGTGAAGTATGGGCTTATTACACACTAAAAAATGAGAGACCTAACGGTGTAAAGACAATTTTATCGCGTCTCAGCTCGACGCTCGCCCTCCCGCGGCGGAGACGGGAAGCGCTCTAGTGAGGGTCCCCGATTCTCCTGCTCAGCGGGCACGGCGGAACTGCTCGCGATCATGGCTCGCGAAATGTCATTTCCGAATGCAAACAACACTCTTCACTGTCCCAATGTAGTGCTGCAGCCGTTATGGGATTGTACCTTACTGGAGAGTTCTAGTATTGCGCATAGAAGCAAACGCAAGCGGTGTGCGTTTGCGTTAGAGTTGCGTGCCCACGTTGTGTGTGCGCCTCATGGCCATGCGCCATCCAAGACCGCAATTTTGGGCTTTGCGCACGCGCAGTGTGGAACACGCAAAGCTGACGCAAACGCACAACACTTGCGTTCGCTCGTATACGCAATACTAAAACTCACAACTGTTTCACCGGCTTTCAACTCCAACGAAACGTGCAGCAGTGAGCAGACGTGCAAGCAGGTAGGCGTTCCTTCGAACTAGAAAGGCTGAGATTGGCAAAACGACGGAACGTAAAAATGAAAGTAACTAAATGTTACAAAAAAATTATTATTATTTTTTTTTTTCGAATTTGGTTTGGAGGTATATTGGTGGCGACTTTGGACGTTTTGCGGATTGTCAAAAGTCGCGACTCTGATAGCAAAATATACTTTACCTGCAATTAATGTAATTTTACGTGGATTTCTCACATTAGCTAGAATGTTTTCATTGATTTTAGACTATTTTTATTACTTGGTAATTAAAAATGCTGCAATGGGCACGAGTGATGATAATTAGCACACATTTGATTGTCATATTTGTTCTCGTGTTTGAAATTAGATCATAAGCAACAAATTATATTAGAGCTTAAAAACTTACGTATTAAAATATCTGAATTTTATTATTATTATTTATTAATACAAATAGCGGCAATGTATGCCCTCAATTAACGCCAAGATCATGAAAATACCCCATTTAACCATAATAGTTTTTCAAGAAAGGTATGATTTTGTTTTCTTTTTAGCATATGGAAAACTCTGACATCGTTATCAAGATAGACAAGCAGTCAGGCACTGGATATGATATAAAGTCCTATGCGTCACGTGCTGCTATAAAAAAACACACACACTTCAGCTGTCCGACTCGGATTCTGTCTTTGGGTTGTTGCAGTGAGAACAGCATTTATTAATTTATACGTTTTGTGGACATATTGTAAAAATTTGAATTATTCTCTTATTCTTGTGCTGGGAATAATGTTAAACCAATTAATCATCTAAATACGCAAAAACCCAATAAAAGGCCCGCCGTTCAATATTTCCCATGACAATTATCTGAGCAAGAAAAGGCAGCGACAACGCACAAATATCAGCACTGATTTTTTCAACAATAACTACAAATATTAGCCTGGATCGAATATCAATTATCACAAAATAAATTTTCCGCGAACAACTTCCTTAACTAAATAATTACGATGTGAGGCACATCTTGAGCTATGAAAGAATCCGAAATTAAGACCTATATCGAGAAATTAAATTCAAAATAGAGGTCAGTTTCGGTTTCGCTCCAGAATTAAAACGTGCCTCCTGAAGTAAGTATTACGCTAAACACCGTTTTTGTTTACAAGATAAAGAGGTGACCCGCGCTTATAACACTCCAGCTCCCTTGTATTACCATAAATAATTTGTGTCGCTCAGTGAATCCAAAACACTAGACAGGCTCAGCAGCTGCACGCATCTCCGACCCTCACTAAACCCGCCATTTTGAAAAATGAGTGGCGCCACCTATAGTGAATTGGAGTCGCGAATAGACACACGCCCACGACCACGCCGCTTCAGCACCCTTATTCTACCCTAACGCCTCTTTTCGGTCGTAAAATTGGATTCTGTTGCAGTAAGTCGTAATTCTGCGTATGGTCTAGAAGGTGTGTGGAAAAGCTGTACTGAGAGCGAAAACCGTTTTGTTTTAGGGGTGTTTGCCACTGGACAAGACTGGTTTTACACCCGAAGAATGTAATACATTTTAGTGTGTAGAAAACAGTTCGGCAAAGTGAATCATGTAGCCCGCATTGTTTTTGCGTCTGACGTTTCAAGATACATAAAACATTTGCGGTGAAAGCGTCGGTGGCGCAGCGTCAGCTAAATAAACGAAAGCGAAGTGGAGACACATCAATAGTAACAGAGAAAATAACTTTGCATTTCGCGTTCGCGGGGAGCGCGATTTATGTTCGGCGAATTGGTGGTTATAGCTTACTATATCTGAGGGCTGAAGAGGCGCTGTTATCTGTTTGTGTGTTTATGTATAGTTAAACAAAACTCATTAAAAATAATATGCAAAAACAAATTAATGGGCTGCTGGCGCGTCTTTGTTCAGCAGTGGAAAAACTGAAGGCGTCATCAATTTTGAAAGGTAGCATTACAGCCGGTCCAACATGTTTCTTTTTTTGTTCGCTTTTATTTTTTGTGGCTGCTTTTTGCTGTTTTAATTGGTTCCTCTATCGCGACAAGTCATTTGCCAGCTATTAACGAGGCTTCTGCTGTTGAGTACACGTCGCGTAGCAGTGGAAAGGAAGCACAAACGACGCTTCGTAAAAGATCTCGCGGCGCCTCAGCTCGCAACATGGCGCGCGTGACTACCTTCGCAGTGGATATGCAACGCGTCTGCCCCGGGGAGCTTGTCTAGAATGGGCCATTAGTCATTACCACTATCACGTTGACAGCGAAAGTCGTCTGAATTTAACTTCACGATGTCGCCATTCGCGCACAGGCCAGTTCCCGAGGGCCCATTTCGCTGGCACGGCAAGTTGTGACTACGGCTTCGGTAAGCGATCGAATTGTCTGGTAGCGCCACGACGTCGCCGTGTTGGGAGGCTTCTTGTTAGCTTCGTCTTAGCAGGCCGTGTTTCCCACCGGCCCTAAGCCACTCCGCTACCCGGACCTCCGGGAGCCAAGGCACACTTCGGCACACCGCTGGGCTTAGTTGCGGTATCATCGTAGCGGAGGGTTGGCGGAGGAGAGGCAGCACGGTCATAGTAAAACTCCCTATTACGCTTTCCGCTCTTCGCAGCCTTGTCTGTGAGAGGCCGACGAAAATCACGATGGTCTGACGAATAGTGCGTGGAAAAGGTTCTGTTTCCCAGTACAGCTGCATAGGGTGTGAAAAGACGGTGGAGAGTGCGGGCGAGGCTGGTGGTAGCTAATCATGCTGTATTACACCTGAGACTGCGGTGGACGAAGTGGGAAGAACTTTCAGTAGAAGGAACAGACACAGCGTCGTTCTCTGTATTTGTCGACTGAGACGTCCCCTGTGCTCTGCGCCTGCTACCGAAAGTGCTTCCGGTTTCCTCCACCGCAGCTCTCGGGCGCGCTGCCGCGTGCAGCAGGCTGGTCTGATGCGCGAAAGACAGTCCTGGCGGCCGTGTCGACGAAAAACAAGAGATCGTAGCGTTTTCCGAAGGCAGATGGAGACGGCAGGATGCGGTCTGTGGGCCGGCAAGATGACCCGTGTACTGCTGCTGGACCGTGGCAGCCTGTCGTGTCCCTTGGCAGTCTGTCGGCTTCGGTTTCCGCGGCAATGGGTTTGGGTTTCTCCAGCGAGTTTCGCGTATTGAGCGAAAACCAGAACCGTTAGCGACGGCGGCGTCAGAGATGTGTGCAGCCGCAGAAGTAGACAACGACCAGATGCTCCTGGAGGCTGCTGTCAAAACCTAGAGCGGTGCTCGAAATCTCGCCAGGGCCATGTGACTGAACCTGAAAGCAAGAAGTTTCAACTGTTTTGCCTTTTTCTAGACCAAGGAATTCAAACAACTCGTTCCCGACAGATCCAGCCTATTACATGTGAGATATTACACAGCAGAGTGCAGTAGGCACGAGGTGTGGCTGGTCATCGCCGATCTGCGGCTTCGTAGAGACCGACACGCTGTTTACGAGACAAGCCCGCGGTGGCCCACCAGGTGTCGGCAATGCGCGTGCGCGGAAACCGAATTCGCGATGAAGTGAGGCGTCTGCGCACGCGCGCAGTGCCGTTAACTGCTGCACCACCGCAGCTGCGTGACGTGAGGGCCGCGTATCGAGTGCTGCACGTCAGCAAAAAAAAAAAAAAAACTTCATTTATGTTTTTTTTTGTTGTGCCGATAGTTTCCTCGAAGCTGCAATTTTCACAGTTATTTGTCAAATGTGCAGAACTTTATAGAATAAAACTCTGCTTAGACTGTTTGCATGGACGCGTTCAGTATCGTATTAAGACGTTCTTCCTGCAAAGGCGGCTTGCAGCACTTTAGCATATAAATGTAAGAAACAGTTATAGGAAAAGTTCGTATCTGATATTAATGTATGGTTTGTTGTCAATGTATCCTCGTAGCAAGGTAGTAACGAATATGTCGAAGGTTGTAGTGACTTTATAATTCTATATAGGACAGCTTCTCTGCGGCACGCATGATTCATACTCAGCTTCTCGTGCTAGATTTTTGATTCATTTGCGAATTTGTTCTTCGAGTATCAGGGCATAGTGTAGGCCTTCTCTTGCTCGCTACTGTTAGCAGGAATTATACAGGTCTTACCCTATTGATTCAAAGAAGGTTACTAGCAACCTGGGAGTGTAGAGAAGGCCCAGGCGGTTCACTATTGAACTACTGTCTGTTTGAAGGTCACTTGCATCACTTTCAAGCTGTCGCTTTACTCCAGAGTCGAAAGCGGAGGATTACAGCAAACCGGGAGGGGGGGGGACTGCTGCTTTTTTGTGGCCTAGAACAGAAGACAGACTGCCGCTGCAGAGCCGGCGACAAAATTTTGGAAAATGCTTCGTTCTGTCTGGTTATTTGCTCAATCAGCTTCGGCGCGAAACTCTTGCGCATCTTCCAGACACGTGGAAGTCGGCTGTGATCGTGGCGAATGGCCGCGCCCTGCAGTGGCAGGATCCGAGTCCTGAGAGGAAGAATTGTTTCAACATCAATGGCTGGCAGCACACCGACTGGCTGCATACCAGGATATTGGACATTGGAAACATATGGTTTTCAAGATCCGCATTTCAGGTGCAGACGGAAAATATCTTCTTTAGCAGATATAGGAATATCTTTTTGGAGCCGTATATTATCAAAGAAGGCTCTATTCCTCAGGCATCATGGTGATGTTGGCGATGCTCTGGTTTAGGGTACCTCACTCAGATTCCTATAAGACTCACCGCACGCTGCGAGCACCGTTGCCGCCGCACCCGTTAAGGTGTCTCGCACTCTGAGTTTCACGTTTAT